>NGZO01000001.1:3416888-3496269 GCA_002215965.1 Aspergillus persii
GGTGACCGGGGGTGATGCTGTCGAGTTGCTGCAGGGGGTATGGTTAGATTTAGGGGGGGGGCAAAATTTTGAACACTGATGCAAGACATACTCTGAAGGACTTCAGGTCGTCCATGGAGACCTTGTAGCCAAAGAGGTGGAGAAGAGCATACTGGAGCATGCAACCGTGGCCGTTACTATGTGGGGGGTAAACTATTAGCCGCTAATTTCACAGAATCATTGAAAGGAAAACATACGAAAGGACGAAGCGATCCCGGTTAGCCCAGTCGGGGTTCTGAGGGTTGAAGTTCATGAACTTGTTGAACAGGACGTGGGACACGGGGGCCATGCCCATAGGGGCGCCGGGGTGGCCCGAGTTGGCCTTGAAGGTGGCATCGACCTGGCGGGGGGGATTAGCATCAGAAAAGGAAGACCGGTGAAGAGAGCTCCGAGAACCCATGTTCCGTGGGGGGAGTGAAGATGAGAGAAGCCACCACGGAGAGAAAAAGCAGGTGAAGCTTGCGGATCGCGATGCACTCAGCGTGTCATTCATTCCAGGAGAAAGAAAAATGAACAGCCACCGAGAGCATCGCTGTAATCCCTCCGAACCGGCTTGCCCGCCGAGCTCAGAAGCTTCTCTTCTCGCCGCGAGGAACATGAGGACTCGAAGCCCCTTGGTGCTAGACATACCGCGAGAATGCGGATCGTGTTGATGGCCAATTGATCCAAGTCGGTGTAACCCATGATTGCGATGTCTGCCGCGATGAAGAGAGTTAGCTGGTTAGCTACCAGGAGAGGGCGAAGGGATCAACAGAAGCCCAAGGTCCTCGTTCTCTCGGAGTTTTTGTCAAGTAGAACTAGAGAACAAAGCCCGTCTTTGGGGGGGGAGGAAGTCACGACAGGGGAAGAAACGCACCACAGGAGAGAGGTAGAGGTAGAGAGAGAGGGGGGGGGGGTAGGGAGAGATGGAGATGAAGAGGAAAGAGAGAGGAAGGAAGAAGGAAGCCAGAAGGAGGGAGGGCGAGGGAGAAAAGAAGGCGGATGGAGGCAGAATGGAGGGGGGAAGGTGGGGGCAATGATGTCTTCCGGTGGGGCAGCCACTTCTCACCGGTTGACTGACTGACTTGGCTAGGTATGCAGGAGATATTATCATATTCGATACTGTGGAGGATGGATGCATGGAGAGGACTCCGAGTAGGCTGCAGGCGAGAGATTCTACTCTGTAGCTGTGTTAACAAGAATACTCCGAATGAAGTGTCTCCGTCGTTGGCAGAAGTATAGAATTGCAGCCTCAGGCTGCCGGGCATCCAGGCATCCTCCGATCTCAACCGTTGAGCTTCGATTCTTCGTTCTTTATTCCATGTCTTCGCCGTCCTCGCAATTACATCAAATCCCCGGGGTGTTTCCTGTTTACATCTCATCCCCCTCTATCTCTCTCCCTTCCCCATCTATCTCCCTGTCCTGTTCTGCCAGCAACCTCCAGACACCTCACCTGCAGATCCCATGCGCTGGCCACGCCTCCCGGTCTGGACGCCAATCGACTGAATAATCTTGTCGAGTCGGAAATGTCTCACAATACCAAGAACCATCCACCATCCCACGCTGTCTTCCGTACCTGAAGAGTATACTACTGGTTACTGAGTACGGAGCACAGTACTCAGCATTAGTCACCGTCCGCTCTCTGGGTCCGGAGGACGCTGCTCCGAGGCTCTAAGATTCTTTCTTCTTCATTTGATCAGGCACTCTGCCTGGAATTAGAAAAGTACTCCGTACGGAGTAGTGGGAGAATGAAAGGAACAGGGAAGAATCCAAGGTCCCCCGCCACTAGAAACCGAGGCTTCACGAATGCCTCCTCGATCAAGATCTTGGATTGACCACAAACTAGAAAACAAATAAATAGACTCAAGAAAAATGTAACAAGACAAGCGCTCTCCGCCAATGAACGCGTCACCTCCATTCCGACTTGCAGGGTTCGGATCTCTAGCTGGCCAAACTAGTCCAGTTAGTTCTGTCCGTGCGTACAAATTAATTGGAGCGGGGGAAAAGTCGATATCAACGTCGCCTGCAAGCAAAAGACGAGAAGTCACCGTCTTGGACCACGTCATGACGCGCGGAAAACCAGCTCTGCGCCGCCGAGAGTACCCGACTTGCATGTCCTTTGTGCATGCCATTGTCGAGGGGATTGCATGGCGCCGCCGACGTCGAGGCGGAGCAGAACGATGCATGCATGTATGGAGGAGGGACTTTAGCATCAGCCAATGCACGCAACCCCGCCTTGAACGCGGGGAAGAAAAAAGAACGGAGCGGCTTGGAATGTAACGTCAATGCATCCAGCAAAGTCAAATCAGATTCATGTACGGTGACCATTATGTACGACGTGCCTCGGCCACGAATAAGGTCACTGCGGTGAAAGGGGCTAAGTATATAGATCATGTAAACAGACGCGCCCAAAGTAATATCCCAAACGTTGAATCAACAAACATGAAACGTGCAACGCATCAGAAGCCCAGAAGAAAAGAAAAAAAAAAGAACACATATCCAAACACTCCGCGTTTCATGGATGGAGTCTGAGGGTCAACCCAAGACTCCCGACAATTGACCAGGTATCACAGGAAGAGCAAACAAAAAAAAAATGGAATCAAATCACAAACACAAAGCATCCTGGCTCAATCAATCGATTCCGTTGGACGCCGCTCGAAAAGAGAAAACACCGGAATCCTTCCCAAAACAAGTAAATAAATAAACACCAACGCATTGAATCGACAAAAGACTAACGGACCATGTCCATGCCAATTTAAACAGCTAGTCGCCGATCCCATCCGCCGACCAGACCAAACTCATCCACCTCGTCCTCCACCGTCGGCATCATGACGCCCCGGAACGGATCCATCAGATTGGCCTGCTCTTCCGGAGACAACCGCATGTCGTGATACGCAATGCCGTCTTCCGCGCTTCCCATGCTCTCGTCCGAGTAGCTGAGCACGCTATGTGCGACCACGTCTTGGTTGGGCGGCATGTCGCTGCTGCTCGTGGCCGACCACGCCTCGGGCGACAGCCCCTGGACCTCCCCTTGCGGCGCTGCCAGCGGCAGGCCTCGGGGATCCGGCTTTTGCTCGTATTCGGCGGTTAGCGACGCGAACGGCCCGCTGTCTTCGCCGCACTCCTTTCCGCCGTAAATGCCGGTGAAGATGTTCGAGTACCCGCGGTCCATGTCGCTGAGTACAAACTCCCAATCCGACATGGTCATCGCTCCGGAGGTTCCGTCCGCCGGAGCCGAGCTTGCGATCACCTGGCCCGGGTCGTAGTTACCGGCGGCCGCCGGATAATAGGCCTTTTCGGCGGGCACATGCGTGGAGATGAAGCTGTCGGGCGGCAGACTGGTCCAGCTGGAAGACCGAACCCGTTGCTGGGAGACTGGCGGGCTCATGCCGGAAATGGTGGCGCGGCGCGACAGCGAGTCATGCTTGCTTGGGTGCTCCGCGGCGGCATGGCCAGTCAAGCGGGACTTCCAGGACTGCAGGTGCTTCTTCGGGGACTTCGACGGCTTTTGCGTGGGTGGCGACATTTCTTGAGATTTACTGGAAGGCGCACGCTTGCTGCTATCGAGCGCCACGAGAACGTTGGCCAGGATGCTGAATTCCGCGGCGGCAGGCGACGACTGAGCCTCGATTTGATCGACCACGGTCGTGAGAAGTTTCTGGCTTTCCTTGACCAGCTTGCTGTCGCGCTTGAGACCGATGTTCTGCCAGAGAAGCCCTAAACCACAAGCAAACACCAACTCTTTCCGATTGACGCTGACGGAGAGACACAGACGCCTCTCGTCGAGCAACTCCAGGATTTGAATCATGTGCTTGCTAGAATCGGCAATGGCGAGTACCGATGGCGAGCGGATATGCTCCTCGCCAAAGCAGACAGCGGGGCGATGGATCAAAGAACGAATAAAGTAGTAAGCAAGAGACTGTGAAGACGATCAGTAATCGGTTCGAGTATTTAGGCGGAACCAGTATACTCACCAAAAGGGGCGAGCGGCTACTCGTCACATTCGTGCTAGGTTTATCCTGAGAGAACTCAAGACGGAGGTGACTGGGCAACGCCTGAACCCATTGGTCCAGTTGACCTGCAACCGAACGCAACTTCGACACCGGAATGTCGTAACCGCCATCCGATGGATACAAATCTTCCAGAGCTTTGTTCAAGACCCTGGAGGCGGCAAACAGGGCAATGGCGCCCGAGACACGGGTCGACTCTCCGGGAAGCGTAGGCAAGAACCCCGCCTCCGTGACATTCTCGTCATCAATGTCCTCGGGGTACTCGGTGCGGATGTCACCCTCGCGAAGAAGGACGGGCATTCCAGTCAAGGCAGCCGTGAAACTGTGGCTGAGTCAGAGGGTTACATTCACGCGGACGGGCAAGGTAGCACAAACCGATCAAGCACGTATTGGCACCAGAACACCTTCTTGCGGGTTTCGGCCAAGAGGGGGTTCGCGGAAAAGCGCTTCTGACTCTGGTGGAGTCTCAGCTGATGGCAAATGCCAACCGAAAGGCTCCGGTAGCGTAGAAGGCTGGTGTAGTCGCCCTTGGTCATGCAGTAGATCTGGGCGAGGACGAAGCACTGCAGCGTTGGAATGGAGATATCACTCGAGAGTAACTCCAAAGCGGGCGACCAATTGTCTTCAAAGAAGACGGGATCTTGGTTGGTTCTCGCCTATAACAAACATTAGCCTTGCGGTCTCGGAAAATTACCAGCCTGTGGGGGGAGGGGGTTCCAGCGTACGATTGAAGCAAGGGCGGCGATTCCAAAGATTAAGTTCAACTGCGTCATATCATGCTTGTTGCTCTGCAAAGATTCCGTATTCGATAGGTACTGCTCGTAGGCCTTGAGGATGGTGGGCCGGTGCACGACTGGGTACAGAGGGGCCCATTCTTGGAAGAAAATGTTGATGAGTTGATCGGACACCAAGCGAGGTGCGGTTTTGATTTTCTGGTCCACGCGGGAATGCGAGATGGGCGACGGCGAGGCTTTTAGAGCCTGGGTCGAGATATTTGAAGGTAGTCGACCTTGTTCCATAAGTCTGTTTGTGAAAGTATCTAGGTAGGGTTAGCGACCATGCTTCAACGCCGCGACGGCAACTACAAAGGCCCGAACGAATTTAAAGACACTTACCGGAGAATCCACGAGCACTCGAAACGCCAACACACTCCCCACCGGTCACTTCATCTGGCTGCGAGGGCAGCGGCACCTGGATCAGATCATCGCCAGGATTGGACGTATTGGGCTTGACCGGCACCGACGGCGACCGGCTTTTCTGATGCGAAGACGAAGAAAAGGAATGGATGCGGGACAGCACGTCGATCTTCTCGTCCTTCTCGTCCAACAAGCTCTTCAGATCCCTGACCTCGCTTTCCAGCGCTCTCACCCGCTCTTCCAGCGATTCCGTGTATCCACGAGGGAATGCTCGGCGACTCAGTTTGTCGCTGGTCTTGCACTCGAAGCCGACGTTGGCGCATTGCGTACAGCACGGCCGGACGCCGTCACAACGAATTTTCTTGCTTCGACAGCGGTCGCAGGCTTGGGCGATGCGGCTCTGCGAGGTGCTGCCGACCTTGATCACTTTCATAGGCAGGATTCCGGGCATTTTGGCGGGATGCTCTTCCGCATCTGCCTCGGTTGCGGTTGAAAAGATGGCCGAATATGAATGCCGGACAGACTAGGATGCTCGCTTATTCGAAAGAGACGGCGGAAATGTGGGATTTGGTTTATCTCCAGAGCTTCTCTCTGCGGATGGTGGGTGCAATATCCGAAAGGGCCAAAATATCAACAGTGTGTATAGAATCAAGTTGTACTCCGTGTATAGACCGAACGATGCAGGCGTTGTACGAGGGGAAACAGGACACTGGATTCGAACGAGAACAGAAGAGAGGAAGGAGGAGGAGGAAGAGGAAGAGTCCAGAGATGAGCAGCCGGGTCGATCCCAGTGCCACCGAACCAGTATGACGGTGGCGGGTGTAGGAAGAGGAGATGATGAGCGAGGAGAGGAGAGGAGAAGAGAGAGGAACGTGGAATGGATGGAAGTTTTTCGAGGCGTACGGCGGGCGTACCGTGTATTGGGCGTAATACCACGCCGTGCGGGTGACGGCGGCCGGCTCGAAAAGGGGGGCGGTGGGGCTCCCCAGATGGGGTCGCTGGCCGGGGTAGCCGCCAATCAGCGGGCGCTGCTTACGAGAATCGCAGCTGGACGGGCGCGCATTCGCCCGGGTGGGGCAGAAGGCCTGACGGTAATACGCTGACGGTAACTTTATCCAGGGTCCTCGCCTTCTCGCCTTCTCATCCGGAGCATCCTGGAACTCTCCATTATTGTATTCGCTCGATAAGACTCCCAAGTATGGAACAACGGAGTACATGGGTGTGACTCCGTCCCTCGTTCTCTGGTTATTCTTCATCCTCCTAAGGTCATGTTCAGGGACAAGGAGGCAAACTTGAGCTAATTGCCGTGATGGACACCGCAGGATGACGATGTGCGCAAACCCTCGTCCTTCATACATCCCACTATTGCCTTTAGCATGGACGATGAATGCAGCCGTCTCGGCCTAGGCACCACATCGTCATGGGTGCGATATCTCCTCCGTCGCATTCCCTCCAACGACAGGGCCCCCTGACTCGGCCAGGATGTCCGGTCGTCCGCGAGATTCCTATCCTTCACAAACGCGATAGGATTGCGATAGTAATCATCGTATGTCAGGGCCCCGAATCCTGTCTACACTCAAATCTCAATAACGCAAACTACTCCGAATTCGGCGCCTCTGGCTATCATCACCCCAACTTAGTGCGTGATTGTCACGACTCGCGGGCCCCGGTCTGGGGCTGATCGTCAACTTTCTCAACCATTAAAGCTTTTCCATACTTGTGCTCCCAGAGGACAGGCCACCAAGATGTGAAAGTCAGTCAACCCAACTGTGGATGAGATCCAAGATCTCCTTCCAGCATTTCCGAATTCCGAATTTTCGACCCAATTGCCCCCTCTTTCCATCTCCCTGCTTTCTTCCCCCGCAATGACGGGAGATCTTGAGCAAGAAAGACCGGAAGATAACGCAGGAGCAGGCTAATGCCGCCGATTAGGCTCAGGCCATGTCAGAAGATGTATGAGCGTAAATACTAAATAGAAGCAGTCCCTGACTCTGCGGCATTTTATTTTCTTTGGGGCTACCTATGATTATTTTTAATCATTGTATTTGTCTGCGGTTGGTCTCAGACTTGCTTCGTAAGAACGCCAGCGGGATTTCATCGGACAGGGCGGCCAGACCTCTCTCCCTCAACATTATTACGAGGCCCGAGTCTTGGCCGAGTTTCTCCGCAATGAAGGATTTCATCTTCCCGACCCCGTATAATTCTCTGGTCATTTCCGGATTTCCCCCCTTTTGAATGAAATCGGGTCTGATCGAGTCATGGTAGCGAGCCATGACTGGTCAACGTTCCCCGGTCGTTCACGACTGGAGAATCGCGGGGACCGGAGCCATCGTCCCATCCTGAGAAACGGCCATCGCAGGATTGGAGGGCAAGAGCTTCTTGGAAGTTGGTTGGCGTCGTCTATGCGGAGTGGGGTTGAATACTATTGCGTGGGCCGTGGAGGGGAGCCCAAAAATAACCACGATTGGGGGCCTATGAGACTCAGATCATTGCTCAGACATCTGGTCCCAAAGAAGGATTGTTGGTCCTTGGATATTGAATGAGTCGCTTAACTCGCCTCGTGTCTCGAACCGCCGAACGAAATGAAGCCGAGAGTTGACCGAGAAAACTACAGCGGTGGAGGCCAAAGTTTCGAGTCACGTTTTGGGCCGCAGCCGTCAACTGCCGACGCCCATGTGGACTACAGACTATGCAACTATGCAACCTACTCTGTCTGTAGTCTTCAACACCGCGCTATGCACTATGCAGGACTTACACGGTGCCCCCTTAGACCCCCAATACATACGCTGTCTGGTCTAATTGCGTAGGGCTGGTATTCAACTTGGCCACCGTGGATCTAGTTCCTGGTACTCTGTATTACCCACCGTTACAGACTGAAACGGTCGCGAAAAAGCTTCACGGCGTTCAATCTAACGCTATCGAACCCACGGTACCCGATCTACTCCCCGACTTTGTTCCGTGAATTGGGCCTTGCCACCCAGGCGCCAATTCCCCTGGTACTGAGATCCGGTTGAAACTCTCTTGAGCAACCGAGAACGTCATCATCCCAACTGTCGGTATACCTTAGCGTGTTCACGACCCAATTCTTGGTCAATCCACGTTGTACCCCAAGTCCCCAACCAGAGCAGTCGATCCCTTCTTGATCCTTCTCGTGATTTGATGAATCCCTAGTCCCACGCGTGGCTGACTCAAAACTTCGTCGGCATTGATCGGTCGTCATGATTATCTTAGTATGTCATCTATCACTGTCGCCCTGAATGCGGAGTTCCATTACATTTTCATTGAATCATAACGCACTGGATGACCGGATCACGAGAAGTCTTCCTCGACATCGCCTGACTGTTGGCTGCTGAGATACGCCCGGGCTGTCTCGGTGGCCATCAAATCGTCTCTCTACATGGCGGATTAGAATTCGTGTTCACGAGGAAGCCAAAAGTAAATCGACATGAGAGCGCTTACCTGTTTCGCGAGGGCCCCAGCCGCCTTCTCCATCATCTTCGCCTCTAACTCTCGCAGTCTCATAACCGTACCAAACACGTCAGGCCTGAAGATATCCCGCATACTCTCGTCTTGACCTATCTCCGCAATCATCCCTTGGGTCTGCTGAAGCGTAGAAAATTGGGTTTCCAGCCGATCCAGGATAGTCACTACGGCTCGAAGCTGGAATACATCCCATAGGGGATCCGTAGCTAAGCAGTTTCTGAGATTGCCGGACGGGTCCACTTCTTCGCCTTTCCAACTAGCTCTGAGTTCTCGCCCGCCATCATTGGTTTGCAGCACGTTGAAATCGAGTCCGTCCTCCTCGTTGACGCAGGCCCACCAAACAAATGGGCTTTCCCAGGTAACGCTTTGAGTTTCTGGATTTGCCGGAGGCGATAGTATCCGAACACCTGGCGCATCTTTGTAGAACGCCAACTTTGCCATCTTCAACGGATCGTCGTCAGGGATGTCTAGGTCGACGAAAACCTGATTGGCCGCCATCTGAGCATGATCAAGGAATCCATACGAGAAAACCATCTCCGAAGCTGGTTTCTCATTTCCATATCTTCAACCCTCGCCACACGAGCATCAGCTTTCTTCGTCCCCAGCCATGCGCACAAAGAGAATGGAGACTTACGATATCGTAACCTCATCCCCAGCGCTTAACTTCTTGCCTGAACGCAACCGCAGGACGGCATTCCCTTCATTGTCTTCGTCATACAACGCCTTCACCGCATCATCAGACGCATGATTTGCCATGTCAACGCAGGGAACCATTGCATGACCACTGCTCGGTAAATCAACCATGCGCGATCGGTACACAGCATCGACATATCTCCAGTCATCGAACGTAAATCTGCCCGTCTCCTCATCCCACCACAGCTTCTCGCACCAGGATATCCCCTCCGTAGACTTGCGCAGACCCTCGAATTCCTTCTCGAGGGAGATGAGTTTCGCATCGACCGCCAACCGCAGAGACGTGCCGCGGAGCAGCTCCTGCTCCTCTTCCGTGTAAAACGTAGGCAATGTGATTGACGACGGCATGTACTTGACGTATTCGGTCCACGGGTTCGATAGCCCGATTCTATGCGGCTCGTTGGCAAAGTCGGGGCTTGAATGGGTGATTTGCATGATCAGGAAGATCAGGATTGCGCCGCGTGTTGTCTGGTTTTATCAGCCCTCACCATCATCAACAGCTATCAACATAATACTCTCTCTCTCTCTCTCTCTCTCTCTCTCTCCCTCTCCCTCTCTGACAAAGACGAAGACAAGGATTCCAAAAACATACCCTAGCAAACTCCCCCGCCGCATCCAACACCTCCCTCAAATACCGATCCGACTTCGCATGATTCTCAACCATCTGGAACGAAAGAATCATATCGGCCGGCACGCTCAATAAAACATCCCCAGAATCCTCGTCTGTTTCCTGCGTCGCTACAATCGCTGTCCCCTTATCTGCGCCGTCGTCATCCGTCTGCGGAAGCTTTTGGAACGCGACGCCATGAGTCGTGACGCCGTTGAGGTGCGCCCAGGACGGGAGGGTCTCGAGGGGGAGGTACTCGCGTCTCATATGGGCTGGGAGATCCTAATGTTTGATTTGCAAGTGTATTTGTCCGGGCTGTGTGGGAAAGCTGTCAATGCTTGATGAGCTTCGCAAAGCTGAGTTGATGGAGTCTCAGTCGGCGTCAACCCACTTCCTTATCGATAAAGCCTGGATTTCTGCCATTAACCACCGCCTAGGAGACATGAACCTTGGGCCACAATTGTGATTGGCTGCTGTATACTACAGGAAGTGCTTCCGGTAGAAGATCGGAAGTTACAGTGAATTTGTATGTAGAGGTGGGAAGTCTCGTTAACCTGCTAGTGAAGGATCTTAATATAAAAAAGCTATAAAGCTCCAGTACCTTCCTCATTTCCTCTTCATCCCCGGATATAACTTATATATCCCTGAACAAATAGATCACTACAGTTTGTGATGGTAATTATCAGCGTGTATACTCATTTCTCGACATTACTACTAGACCAAAAAGCCTCAGCTGGGCAATGGGTAGTTTTTGCAACGGCTTATACGTCAATAGTAATGATCAATACCGATATAATGAATAGCCAAAGACTAATGTATATGCGCAGGGATATGGGCCTGCGACAAATACAAGGCTCAATACTATCGTTTAGTATGATGTGTTCACATTACCTAGTAACGACTAAGCTATGTTCACAGTCGTTCACTATTTCATATACAATGTTTTATATCGCAGCCTGGCCGAGAACGTTACGCGGAATTCTATGGAAGCTCTCCTCTTCCACTACTTAAACCCCGTTTCATCTCCAGTGGCCACCTACCAGCTAGCCATTTCATCTCTCTCCATCATACCACACATCCATCTCTTCGCATATCGGTAAGCCCGTTTTCTTCCTATTACAAGTCTTCTCTCTTGTATGGGTTTATTAAAGCCAATAATATCTGATATAGCTCAAATCTACGGAGTAAAAAAAAATCAGAAATGATGGCTATGAATTCCTCGATCATGTTCTTCGGTATGTTTACATTGCCTTTGAATATATATTGCCAGGATCCAGCTAATATACTAAATTTTAGCTATTAGGTTTCTTATCACGCTAAGATGCCGCTCGTATATGCCTTTTTGGTCTTTTGTGATACTGAGTTTGGCAATGGCCATCATGAGTAGGAGGATTGCCATCCCTATGGGGGTGGCCATTCTCCTGGAGTTGGTTATGAAGGGGATGATGGCTTATCTACTCTTCAATATGATTGTTTCATCCATGATAATCATCATAGTTGTGATTGTTGTGATGATCGGATGTCAGATGCAAGGGTGTGGTCGCAGGCTAGGTCTGTCAGACGATCTAGGTAATGGGAGCCACAACTAGTTGTCTATATTAGCTGCTCTGCTTCCTCTTCTTCTTCCTCCCTTATGTTTAGTATTCTTGTTGAACCGCTACCTAGAGATTAGGAATATCGCTTTCTTCGTTTCTAGACTGAGCACTGCCACAATGGTAATGATTATTCTGGCGTTAGTTGTTCGTTGGAATTGATAGTAAATGTAATGACACCATCTGTTTTATAGAATGTGAAAAAGATGCTTCTGTCCGGTCTTGTAATTATCATAGTTGTGATAATTACCCTGGGCGGTTGTTTTTGGTTGGAATTACACCGCCGCCACTACCTATTTTGCTTTAGGATCCAGACCCGCAACATGATTCTTTTACATTTTGTTATCCCTTAACTCGTCTATTAATTATATATGTATTAGCATTCTCAGAGGTATTTCTTTCACCGTAGTATTCTCGATATATGAAGTCACGATATCTCGGCGAGCCTTCATCCCCCAGACAGTAGAGGCCAAAAGCTATTCTTCCCGAGGGAGGACTTGCCCTGCAAATCCACTCATCTATCACGCTACCGCTGATATCAATCTAATCCTTCGCAGCTAGGAAGGTCTCCTGGAGACCTGGGTTCTGGCAAATCAATCATCCTAGTCAAATTCCAGGAATCCCGTAGGACTCGGAGAGGGACGACACATTGATGACGTGGTCTCCGAGGGATGCGGCGGTTCAAGTCTAGTCCACTTCCTAGGTCTAGTATATAAAGGCCTTCTATGGATGGAAAAGGACTAGGATCGATTGGAGAAAAAGATCTGGGGTACCGAATATTGGAGCAGTTGGAATCGAGTAAGCCGATACCTTCTCCTTCCCCTTTCTCTTGCTCTTCCTTTCTTATTCTTCCCTACTCTTAAAGTCCTCGCTCCACCTCCTTCTGCATCCGCTCCGTTACTCCCGTTATGCCCGTCAACGCCCCCATTGGGCCCGCGAATAGGCCTCATACGCCCCCGAACATTCTGGATCTCACATTAAGGATCCTAGCTATTATATAAAGGTTCCTTGTCGTTATGGAAAAGACTATCGATCTAATCAACAAGATCTTGCCCGGAGTGGAGAAGATTAGAAAAGCTCAATGGAAAGGTCAGGTAAGGTCTTAGAAAGCCTAATTTCTCAGTCGAATACCTTGTCCGATGGAAAGGATATGGTGTTGAAGATGACCAATGAATCCAAGCTGGTGATATTCAAGCTGACGATTTGATTGCTGACCTTGAACGTTCAGCTACAACAAATTAGTAACGTGTCGGTCTTTTTGTTTTTCCTTTGTTGAAGTACAATCGCATGGCCATTGAAATGGACTCTCCCGAAGGATATGGCTACGAAAATATCAAATACAAACTCTCCGAAAGCTCCATTGCGGACCAGACCCTTGGATTACTAGGCCTTCAGATCCCCGACATGAAACTGCTATACAACGAGCACAAGGGAAGCACCGCTCTGCGCAAGTTGATTGTCCAGGGCTATCATAACCTCAGCCACGACGACGTTCTCATAACACCCGGCACACCTGGAGCTTTATTCATCATTGTGAGCTCTCAACTGAGTCCAAGCAACCACCTCGTGAAGATTACCTAGCCCTAAAGCAAGCTCTCTTAGGTATGCTACCAATGTCAAATCACTCCGTATTGCGAGCTGATGAGTACGAAGTCAATGTATAGAGAATGGCGGTAAATGTGGCTTGATAGGAAGATAGGAAGACTCTGTCAGAACAACAATTTCTGCTTACGGGAAACATGCCATCTTGAATAGTATTCGAAAGCCTGGAAATCCATTGCAGGCATGTTTAGTGAATAGAAGCCTCCTACAAGTTATTGACACACGCCTTGTAAATGACTACCTCAGCTCCGCGGTAGTACATATATGGCGACCAAGCTAATTAGCGTGGTCAGCAGTACATCCACCAAGGACCCGTGTAGAAAAGCCAATATCTACTACTCGAAGTCTAAGGTAGTATAGACAGTAGAGGTCCAGTAAGTCATGCTTATCGATAAGGGACCGAAGCCCTAAGATCTTTGCCCAATCCGGCAAGACTCGCATTGCAGCATCGAGACGTCATCACCAGAAGCCACCAGCCGGTTCGGGAGTATAAAAGCTCGCGTTCCCAAAATGCATGCGCAAGTGACATTGCCTGTTGCAAGAAGACCTACCCTTTGATTACATATTCCGAAGGCGATAGTTCGGCCTTTTTCTACTCCAGAACCAATACAACTATACTCAACATGCCTACCAACCCTCGCCTCCCGGCTGTAGCGTCAATGCTGCAATCCATTCCCACCCCGCGTCCTCCTCCTCCTTACTTGCTTTCGATACAGTCTTTCTGGCAGCCAGCCCCAAGCCACCCTACCAGAGGCGGGCAGAGACGCTCTGAAGGTAAATTGACGAAAGAGTGGAAGGGAACGGGCGCGGAGGATCACTCTGCTCGCAGAACTAAGAAAGGGGACCAGACCGACCCAACTACGGACTCGGCGGGTGCCGGAATTCAGGAGAGGCAGGAGTCGGAAGGGTTGGCGCACGATGCGAAATCACAGGCCACGACTGAGAGGGGAGGGGTGAAGCATGGGAAGCAAGCTAAGAAAGAACATCCTAAGGCACCGGAGCCAATAATTGGAATGAACGATGAGAGAGCACAGGTACGTTGCGGTGTTCGTGTTGCATCTCATGCTTCAGAAGAAAAGTTTAGTGGCTGACACATTCTGATTATACAGAAAGGTGGTTGACTCCGCTGCTGGGAAGGATTTCAGTCTTGCTGAAGTTATGGAGGGTTCTGGGTACTTGGAAAATCATCTGGACTTTTTGCATCATTCATTACCAGATATTAGCTGTACAGAACTATATCACATTATTTAACGGCCGGGCTTAAAGCTCAGCACCTATAGGAGGGGGAAAAAAAAGGTCAGCAATGAGTTACGAAAATCAATCAATGTCAATACACCTACATCGTGTTTCCCGACTTCAACAATGTCATCTTCCGAGACACGGACACCGCCAATTCCTTCGATGTAGGAAATTGGCACGTCGCCCATAACCTTGTGAGCAACGTAGCCCACGGTGCTATTTCTGCTCGGGGTTAGTAAGCCACACACAACGAGATAGTTAGATGTAAAGAACCCACTTCTTAACAAGGACGCAATCTCGGAATACAGCGCTTCCGGAACCAGAGGAGAAAGTCGAAATGTTTCTGACGGGGAAGACGGGCACGAGTCCCAGAAGTTCAGCAGCTCGTGAGAGACATTGTACCACTCCGGTAGACCCAAAGCGATAAAGTACCATGTCCTTCATGTTCTCAACGCGGCTAATTCGACATTAGTGGCAGACTCTGGGAAGAAACGCAACGGGGTGTTATACTTCTTCAACTTCTCATCCATCTCTTTCAATCCACCACCGTCGGGATCGCCCATATCTATAAGATCTTCTCTCGTATCTAGAAATTCGCTTCCCTCCACATATTTGATGTAATTTTGCTTGGCGAGTCTTCGAAGGAAAACCTCGGAGATGGCGGAGCAAAGGACGATGGATTTCGGGTCTTGCATCTTGGCGATTTTGCTAACGTTCTGTACCCAACATGGTCAATATCGATGCAAGCGAAGGGCCAGAGTAAGACGGCCACTAACCTTGTCCGCGTCGGGGTGGTCGATTTTGTTCAAGGCGAACACCGTGGGGAACTTTTCGTCAATGAATGCTTCTACGACCTTTTGGATCGTTTCGTCTGACCACTCCTCAAGCGGCTCCTTCAACCCTATTCGGTCCAAGCACCTCCCAACAATCGTAGTTGTACTCCCGTAACCGGAGAATTGGTTCTGCAAGGTATCCACCGCCGTTGACTCTTGAGTCCAGGTCAGCATCAGATCTGAGCCCTCAGGTTCCAGGTACACTAACTAATCGCCATATGTCGTCTCTTAATTGAGCCCCTGCCAACAGTTAGCATTTAATACTGACACTTAGCCAAGCATACGTACCATTTCTGCATCAGGTTTCCAAGAACCCACCGCACGATCTCAGAGTGCAGCCATTCAATGTCTTGCGAAGGATCGTATCCTCGCGTTGCCTTTCCTGTTTGCCGCGACAATTATCAGCCGCTATCCTTCGTATGAGGCCGGCACAGGCACCACCAGACCTTCTGCATCTGTTGTTCCGCTGACATCCACCACATGAATCAATGCGTCCGCATGGCGCAAGTCATCCAAGAATTTGTTACCCAGTCCTCGACCCTGGTGCGCACCAGGCACAAGACCAGCCACATCGAGAAGCTCAATCGGCACCGAGCGTCGTCCCTCGAAGCAGCCTCCGTAGTTCGGCTTGCATCTATCCGAGACGTTATACCGCTGACAGGCGCATTCTATTTGAAGGTAACCAATGGCGCGCTGGGGATCGATGGTAGTGAAGCTGACGTTATCGAAGGCATGTTAGGGCGCTCTTAGAGGAACATTGTATATGGTGTGGACGTCACTCACGGGAAGTTTCCTAAGCACAAAATTTATGGTCAACAAACCGCATTTGGAGGGTATTTTATACAATATTCTTACCAACTTTAGAAGAAGCATCAGTCAAGCTGTTCAGCGTCGTTGATTTCCCGCTAGATGGCTAGATGCCCCTCAGTTCAGTCAGCGGCGTGTCGTTGCGCGCAGAAAGAGAAACAGACCTTTCCAACCAACCCGATCAACGGATCCCTGGGCATTTCGGCAAAATCGCGAGATCCAAACGTCTATATATAAGAAAACAGGAGGGACAGCAGTCTATAGGGGTCTAATTGAACCAGAACGAAAGCGCATCGCTGCGACAGCGGGGAAATGGCTGTAAATTCTGGATTCTGGGATAGGCAGGCGGTGGGCAGATAGCGGGCGATTGGTGTTTGTTGCGTTTCACTCCTTCTCTTTGCCTTCAGTCTTCTGCATACCTAGCTTGTATGATCCAACCAAATGCAATGCGGATTCCTATTCTGATCAGGCGTACTCCAAATGATTGTGCGAAATGGGATACTCAACATGCTTGCTAACCGAAACGACCGCCGCAAAAGCTGTTCGCGAAAGACTCGCCCGTTACAATAACAAAGGTCGAGTAGGATCAAACGTGGCCATTTCTAGGTAACGACTAAGTGGAAAATCAAGACGACCCTTCGAGAGCATATTGGAGATGCCACCCCTGTTGAGAAAACCTCACCGAACTCGACTCTCCGGAACAACGCTGCGAAATCGACACTGCGTAACCTCGACAAGCCCGATTAGGTTGAGCTATCTTGCACGAGCGTGGAGAGCTAGGGTCGTGCCGTGTTCGCCGTGCAACACATACTACCAAGCAAGGTTAAAGGAATGTCGCCGCTCAGGAACTCAAAAAGGGATATTCGTCAAGCACCATCGCCAGAAATATGAAGTATCAAAACGGACTTCTGGAAGCCTTGACAGAAGCATCTGAATTTATGAGCCCCCGCATATGCTCAACTACTAGGCATCCGAAGACAAATACCCCTGCGGAGTTTGCAAGCCCTTAATAATCTACTCAATGCATAACCGTCTTAAATATCGAAAACGCCAATCTCGATAAAGCACATATGTACAATCAGCGCAAGATACAAGGCCTAGAAAACATCAAAGATGCAGCTTTAGCTTTCAACTGCACCCGGGGATATAGCAAGAATGACGACCAGGGCCGCGACGATCAGAGCAGCGGCTACAAACGCGATCAACGCGATGCTGCCACGGCTGGCGGGGAATTTACCCCGAATGATCCAATACTGGCTTTCAAAGTAGCGATGGAAGCCGACCAGGAGAATCAGGATAGCAACCCCAATGAAGGTGGTCCCGAGAGGTTTACCGATACTGCGAAGCCGCTCAGAAGCAATTGTGGCGTGGATAGCCCTGGAGTCGTAGAAGGGAGGCGACAGAAGCGGAGGGAGGCCGTGCGACGAAACTTCGGCGCTCGATGTGATACCACTAGTAGCGCTGTTCAAGCGGAATAATTGAGTCACCGCTATTCCAATAGATGCAAAGGCCAGCGACGTTCTCAACCAGGCAAGGAATGTCCGTTCTGCCAGTCATAACAGGGTCAATCAGTCGAATGCGAGGGGATGAGATAGCAGGAAGCCGAGATGGGCGCACCTAATGCTAGATGATCACGAGCAACACTCCCTTTGTTTTCCAGTTCTAGACTCCCGTACCTGTCCGCGAACCGACTATACCACGACGCCTTGGGCTCTGTTGAATCTGACTGCGGATCCTGTTGATCGGCATCTCTGGAATCCCGTTGCGCCGAGTTCTTCCCAGGCGCATCTCCGGTGCCCGGCTCTCGATTCCTCAGGCCGTCCGTCGAGTGGTAGTTGCGTCTGGACGAGTCGGAGCTCCTCACGATAGGAGTGGATTCGGTAACGGATTGCCGCGGACCTTGATCAGGCGCTGCCGGAGCGTGTTTCTGGGAACCGAATGAAGGCATGCGTCTGGGTTCATGGTGAGACGAATGGGGGGACGAAGATCGATGTGTGGGAGAGGCGTTGACCTCCCTGGCGTTCGGACGGATCAAATCAGAGTAGTCCATGATGGCGTGCTCTCAAGACTGCAGGGATCTTACATCAATCCTAATGCGATTCGTGAAGGAGTACTCAGTAGTGGATTTCGGAAAACAAGCCCCGGAGGAAGGTGGACGGGTGGAGATAGGATAGGATAGCCGTGGAACCCGTCAAAGCATTCCTCTTTCTAGAATGACTTGACGTTAGAGGGGGACGGAGGGATAGAAACACATGGTAGAAGAGCAAGGGCGCGGACCTCTCACTCTCTCATTGACGGGGCCTTTAAGATGGACTGGCTGCAGCTGAACTCCCGCCTTTCTGTTCTTTTCTTTTCCTTCTGCTGCATCACGCGCTGACTGGACGGCAGCGGCGCTAACCGTTTTTGGCTGCATCGACGTCAATCACATGATGATCCCGATCGCAGGCTAACCATTTTAGGACAAGCGGGAGCCATGGATAGAAGGCGGTATGACGTCTGTAGCTCCGAGATTCTGCCGGCCGGTTGCAGCCGCCTTATGTCATCACCGCCGCCGTCAAGTGACCGCGGAAGGGACCTTCGCCGCCTGCGATCAAGGCCGTGTGAGCAGGTCAACTGAGTGTTTTGAGACTCCCTTGTTGCTTTCAAGATGGCTTCTGAGGTGTCCGTGCCAAAACCGTCCCCCACCGGCAGGGTGGACTTGTCCAAAAAGCTGTCGGAGCTACGAGCGAGTAATCGCAAATCTCAATCTGCGCCCTCTAGAGAACCTGCCCCCCTCACCCCGCCTCTATCGAATCCGCCCGATCTATCGTCCCATCAATATGCACGACCGGCGCGTCGGATCCTATCGAAACATGACCATGAACTTTTCCTCTCCTCACCCACCTACACCCTCATCCTTGCGTTTATCTTCGGGCTGTCCGACTCTGTGCGTGGACGGGCCGCCACCGACCTCAACCGCCAAACACCCTCCCCCAACATCTCCAAGATCCAATCGGTCGTGAACAGCATCCGCGGCCTTCTAGAACAACATCCGTCTATCGACCAAGGCGGTTCGAGATTCGGGAACCCCGCGTTCCGCGATCTGTTCGACGATGTGTCCGCCCAATGCGCCGCCTGGCATCGGAATATCCTAGGAATCCAAGATGCGGCAGCCATCGAAGAAGCGTCCACATATCTCATCCACTCGCTGGGCTCGCGGGATCGCATAGACTACGGATCCGGACACGAACTGAATTTCATGATGTGGCTTTTGTGTCTTCGCCAGATGTCCGTGTTCTCGAAACCGGACTTCCCGCTGGTCGTTTTCCAAGTCTACGTCAACTATATGCATCTGATGCGCCAGGTACAAGCCGCATACTACCTCGAGCCTGCCGGCTCTCACGGCGTCTGGGGTCTGGACGACTACCACTTCCTCCCGTTCCTGTTCGGCGCCTCGCAGCTCGTCGGCCACCCGTACATCACTCCCCTGGGGATTCACAACACGGCCATTCTCGACGAAGAGGGCGACCAGTACATCTATCTGGACCAGGTGCGGTGGGTGGATAGCGTTAAAAATGTCAAGGGGCTGCGATGGCATAGTCCCATGCTGGACGACATCTCCGGGGCCAAGAACTGGACCAAGATCGAAGGCGGCATGAAGAAGATGTTCGTCAAAGAGGTCTTGGGCAAGTTGCCTATCATGCAGCACTTCCTGTTTGGTAGCCTGTTGCCGGCCGCAGAGGGTATGGGCGAGACCACAGAGGACATGGACGGACATGACCATGACCATGGCGATGGCCACGCTCATGCGCAACATACCGACCACTTTGGCGATTGCTGTGGCATCAAGGTGCCTAGTTCGGTGGCGGCGGGGGAGGAAATGCGAAAACGCATTGGCGGGACAGGGCTACGGCCGATTCCATTTGATTAGACTGCCTTACGATGCAACTAGTTATGGTTTCATCAAGGCATTTCGCTACTGGTTACTAATTGTTTATTTTGTAGATACATTAATGATACTTTCTTAAGTAACGAGCATTACATTTACTCATGACAATCACAGAGCAAAACGAATCCTACCAAAGAAAACTGTATAATGTGCATGTCATCAGATGGAATTCACCTTAACAAGGGATGTGATCCTTTTGATCAACTATTGTTTACAAAGTCACTGCAACCTTACCAAAATTTCAACGGGAATAATAAACAGTCTACAGCCACGACTTAGGTCGAATACACCAAACACAGACCATGGACATCAACACTACCTATAAAATACTACAATTTGAAAAATCATAATTAGGTAAACGAAACATTTTTTTTTCTTTTATCAATAAAGCCCATATTGGGAAACAAACTTTTCAAGATTCGTCAGTCTGAAGTGTGTATAAAGGAAAACAAACAGAAAGTCAACAACAACTCAACTGCTTTAAACACCACACACACATGCTCTAATCAATCTAATTAGCGCTTGATTCATGACCATTACTACCATTAGCAGCAGCAGCCTCCATATCCGCCCTCAACTGCGCCTCAGCAGCCATATCATCCGGGCTCCTAATCACCTGACTCTCACCGACGAACGAATCCACCTCCAACTGGATACTAGAGTGCACCAGTCTGCGCGCCTCCGCCGCGCCCTCGCGATCCATCAGCACGTACATGGTCGCCCCCGTGGCGTCGGAACCCCTGGGCTCGCGGTGGATCTGGGTCACCACGACCTTGTTCTCCTGGAGATCGGCACAGGCGAGGTTCAGGAACTCTCTTTTGGTGACGCTGTGTTTGTTTTTGCCCCCGAGCGGGAAATATACACTATATGTGAAGGGGGGCGAGTTCAGGAGGGCGGGCTCTTCTTCTTCTTCTTCTCCCTCGGAGGCGGTGGTGCTGTCCGGAGTGGCAGGACGATCGGGAGCAGTGCCGTTGGTGGAAGTACCATTTGTGGTAGTACCTTTGGAGAAATATGTTTTCTTGGCTTTAATGACTATCGTGTGGAAGTCGTTGATGATGTATGTTAGAGGCGGTTTCTGGTCCATGATGGGATTTGGAACGCTGTAATGTATGTATGGATGATGGTATGAGATGTAGCCTGTAGGGATATCAAGGGCTATTTATATAATTATTGGCATTGTATGGGTGGGATTCTTTCTTGCTAGGGATATCAAGAAGAAGCTTCATTCTATTGCTGAAAGTGCCGCGTTATGGGCTGTCGATGAAAGAGGAAGCAGGGCGTCGGTGGGATAGGCGTGATATTCCAGGCCTGGAGATGATTTCTTTAGGATTATATCTAGATTCTGGGGGTTAAACCAATCGGAGAGAATGTTTGTATGTCTCATCCTTCTGATGTTCTTTCTTCCATTGTGTGGGATTACAATGGCTCCTGAGGCATAAAAGGGGATATTAGCGGAAGAACCCTTGACTGACCTTGTATGGTGGGTCCTTGTTTATTATAGCCATAGCGCATCTCATGGGTCTAATAGCAGTATACATTCCGGAAAGACTGTCACTAGCTACCAATAGTATTACAAGAAGATCTACTCCGTATTGTTTGTTTATGTTGAATGGTGCTGTGATTATCTAGTGATTCTGGCTTAGGGTTCTTGACGATACCAGAAGACTACTTATGGTATCAAAGCCTCTCGAGAGGACGGTATCCGCTATTTCCAAACTAATCTGCAAAGGTATGACAGTGTGAATTACTGATTAAATGAAAGAATCCAATTAAACGAGTTGGTCAGTAGAGTTCTGGAAATAATATACCAAATACTGCTAGGAAGATATGGTAGAATGTATAAGATATACTATCTATAAATACTCCTCGATACTCATCCTAAGCAGACAGCCCCTCAGCCTTCTCAATCTCACCCCTACTCAGACACCACTTATTCTGAAGCGCAGTGTCCAAACTAAGCTGGTAGACAGACTTAGGCCACCACTCACCCCAGCTCGTCAACAAGACTTGTTCCGCGTCAGCGGGGAAGTCATTGATGGTCCAGGCACGGAGGAGATTCTGGGCACCTAATTACGAATACCCGTTAGCCAATCATTTCTTTATAACACTACTGTTCAAAAGTGGAAAGCCCTACCCTCAGGGACGGTCTTAGCATCCGGCATATCCATGGTCAAGCCCATGTCTCTTCCGGCCAGCGTCGTGTTAGGGATCAGACCGGGCGAGACGGCCAGGACGGTGCACTCAGGCAGTTCGCGGCGCCAGTAGTGCGCGCCCAGGAGCTGGACGAATTTGGAGCCGCTGTATACCGCGCGGGTGTCTGCTCCGGAGTTTGCTTTCAGGTCGATGTCAAGTGTTTCTAAGGACATGAGTAGATGTTCTAGCCTCTAGTTCTACCGCGATATATGAGCAACTCACTTGGGTCTTGATTCCTGACGTTCCGGATAGCACCGGATGACACGATGACAATGCGTGATTTGGAAACAGCTAGGGTTTCACGGAGTTGATGGACTAGATAATGCTGGGCTGTTGGATGGAGCTCATGTTAGATATGCTGTAGATACACCAGGTCTTCCGCAATGCGGTGTTTGCAAAGCTGCAACGTACATAGATGGTTCACAACATAGGGGGCACACCACCGCGAGCCATGAGGCCCCGGCCCCTTGGCAGCACCAGCCATGCCCGCACACAGGAACAGTAGATCCAACTTGTTAGATCCTAGCTTGGCCAGAGCCTGCTGCGCGAATGACTGCACGCTGCGCAAGTCGGTGAAATCAACCGGCAGAAGAGAGACCGTATGCTTCGCGGTGTCATATTTGAGCTCGTCAAAAGTAGCCTGTGTCCTCTTGATATCACGAGCACCTAAGATAAAGTTGAAAGGCTCAGATTTCTCGAGCAATTGCTTGATCACCTCGAAACCCTATTTTACTATTAGCCAAGCTAGAGACTTTCAAGGCGGGATGGCGATATACCAGGCCCGACGAGGTGCCCGTGGCGATCACGTTCTTCGCGGTGGCTGACATATTTGCGGATATGATAGGTATACGAGGAAGGTATTCTTGAACTACGACCAAGAGGTGACGATGCGCTGCCCCTCCTTCAACCTGGCTATACTCCGCACCTTGACGAAAGTCACATGATCGTAAAGCAGCCACCGCGCTAACCGCATGCGCCACTTCCCCATCACCGCCAAGGCGCCACCTTCATACAGCCTTCGCCTTGTGTTCTCCTCGCCCCTCGCAATCCATCATATATTAGAAAGAAAGAAAACACAACCATGCCCCCAGGCAGCGAATACGCCTCGGGCGGGGGCGGAAAACTCAAACTCAAAGGCTCCAAGGTCAACGATGGCCGAGTAGACAAGAAAAAGAAGAAGACCAAGAAGAAGAAGGAGGAGGAGGAAGAGGAGGAGGAGGAGGGAGAGAATGCGGCTAAGGCACGCGGCGGCGGCGACGATGACGAGAACGGCAACCAGAATGAAGTTCCAAGGCAGCAGAGCCGGAGTCAGAGCGAGGAGGTGACGGCCACGACTACGACTACGACTGCAGAAGAGGGCAGCTTGGTGGGCAAGACGGAGGCAGAAAGGAAGTATGAGGAGGCAAAGAGAAAGAGGGTATGTTATTGCTCTGCTCTATTTTCATTCTTTTTCTTATTTTGTTTCATTTCCCGTCTATCCTTTGTCTGGGTTTGGTTTCAGATTCAGGATCGCTCGGGAATCGGAAAGGAAAGTGTACTAACGAAAAGCCAAACCTTCACAGCTCCAGGAACGACTAAAACGCGAAGGCGTCAAAACACACAAAGAGCGAGTCGAAGAGCTAAACAAGTACCTGAGTCGACTGAGTGAGCATCACGACATGTAAGTTCGCCACCCCCTTGTTCGGGACCGAGTATCTTTGTTCGAGGTCGAGCCTGGACATCTTTCAAACTAACGTTATCCATTCAATTGCAGGCCGAAAATCGGGCCGGGTTGAGAAAAAAAAACCCCCTGCCGTCACATCATTTTCGGTGGGCCTTTGGTTGGGTTTCTTTCCGTTGCTGGTTGGGGTCTGGGAGTTTGATTATTTCGTTGATATAGCTTCTATCATTGCGGTTACTTGGCTTATAAGGTACTTCACACTAGGTAGACAATTGTACAGCCCTGAGTATATCTGCATGGGGTTGCGGCATTTATTCGATCAGCTACAATTCCTGGTAATAAAATACTTCCCACGAAGCCCAAGACTACAGACTAAGACCGCAAGGCACTAGTCTGGCCAGCATCATATGATACACGACTACGTTCCGACTGCTCAATGGCCACCAGCATTTACTGTCCGGCCGGACTCGTGCCTGTAGATTGAGGCCACGCTTCTACCTCCGCCAGGCGAGAGGTTGGACAATCCAAGTCAGCGACTGCAGTAGAAGTAGTATAACCATAGTTAGGTGCGTTTGCTTATGTGACACGGGCAACGACAAGTTGGAACCGCAAATCTATTCAGAAGTCTATGACTGGGCCAGAAAAAGAAAAAGAAAACGAGGAAGGTAAAATGAAATGTTGAGTTGAAATTAAAATCCAAGGAAAAAAAAAAAAAAGAGGAAAACCTTGGATCGAGTCGTGGAACTCAATCGTACGACCCATGCGCAATAATTCAACACCGTAGTAGTTAACACAACTCCGCAGGTAACAACGCCTTGCACATGATCTCGATCGCAGCGAAGATCAAGATAGTGAAATCGAAGCCAAGAAAATGAAGCACATCCCTCCCAACCCAAAACATCAAAGGGTCACAAAGACCATGTCGGCAGTTGCTAATGACGAGAAGAAGAGAAAGAAAAGGGATTCCATGCGGTAATTGTTCAGACTCAAATCGGACACCGCGCTAAAACTTATCAACCGGTTCGATGACCGAAACCCGCAGTAAATCGGGATGAAATATAGAAAAAAAAGAAAATGCAATCAGAGGCTGTACAGGAGCCCATTGGGTCCCCGGAGAGAGAGAGAGAGAGAGAGGGAGAGAGAGAGAAGGGGTTCTCATTCTCATACACCCTTGATGACCTGGGTGCGCTCGTTGTTCAGCTTGTCGGCGTTCCGAGCGTGGGATTCCTTCTTGCAGTCCTCCAGACCGGTACACGAGTGGGCCTCGAGCATGCGGTGCTTGGAGCAGAAATGGCCGTGGCAGAAGCTGCAATCGCCGACAATGCGTTGGGCCGCTTCTTTGCACTCCTTGAAGTTGCAACGGGGCTTACGGGGAGCCATGATGCTATGATGCAAGAGTGGCGAGTCGGAGTGAGGATCGGAACCGGGCCGATAAGCGCTGAGGCGAGCGAAGGCGAAGGCGGAGTTCGTCTGGGAGAACGAGCGAGAGGGACTCTTTGTCTTGAGAAACCGTCTCGTCTGTTATTTTTTTTTAATTTTTTTTATTTGTGTTTCAAGCGTGAAAGCCGAAGTAGTTGTTTCGGAGACGAACGGTAGCGATCGCAATCACCGGGAGTTGGGAGTAGCGGGTGACGTGGACGGCAGAGGATGTGGTGGTTGCAGCCGAGGACGGAAAGGAGGAGAGAGAGAGAGGCGAGAAGCGGCTATATATACGAAGGGGAGGGAAGGCGGGGAGAGACGGAGAGAGGGATGAGGGATGAGGGAAGAGGAAAAAGGAGGTCACGATGGAAAGGGAACGGAGATCTCCAGGACAGGAAAAAGAAAAGAAAAGAAAACGAACAAAGAGGCGGCGAAAGGCGACAGCAGCGCAAAGTCAATTTATATGGAAGCCACGAGAGGATTCATGGATGACCGGCTGAGTCACTGGCAGTCTTAGTAACTAACTAACTAACTAGTTAACGTAGTAGACGGAAAGTCACTAACTGCTGATCAAGGTGGAGGCGATTAGGATTAGGATTAGGAATCTGTTCTCTGTTCTCTGGGTTCAGGAGGCAAATCATTCCATTCCCCTTTTCGATTGATTTCCATTCCTCATTCCTTATACCTTGGCTTATCAGGTGACCTTCTACTTCCAGTTCCCGATCAAGTGTGATTCGTGAACGTGAATATGAGTGTGAACACTCTCTCATCATGCGACTGAGCATTACTATTGAGCACGGAGTACTGAGTACTCTTCTTGGAGTAGTAGTACCGACTACTAGTAATATCCAGTTCTCCTCCATCGACTCTAAGTCCCGGTCTTAACCCCGTCCAGCTCCCGGGTCCAGTTCCAATCGGACACCTTGGAAGTATCCATTATTATTCTTATTCTTATTCTCTGCCTGTCCGTCTGTCTGTACAGCATGGCAAACTCCCTGCCCAAGTACAGAATCCAAAAACGGTTTCCCTGGAGGTTACATATCGGCTACCTGGAGGTACGGAGTACAGAGTATACCTGCAAGTACCCTTTTTTCTTTTTTTTTTTCTTTTTTTTTCTCTCTCTCTGCACCGCATCCTTGAAGAAACCCAAGAGGTCCGTGGGGTCCGTGGTCCGTGGTCCTGGTCCTGGTCTCCTCCTGGTCAGCAAGGGAGTGGCTCGGTCGGTATTCTGTATAACCAAGGTAGGATCCCATCTCTCTCTCCTCCCTTTTCCCCGTCTTGAACCCCAAAATCCAATAAAATAAAATAAACCCAGAAAATTACCTTTCGGACAAATCAAACTTTTCCCTTTCCCAAGAATCCCAACTCTTCTACGGAAATTCCACCAAACCTTCCTCTCCATCTCCAACCTTTGCGGGTGCCACAAGAGTAAGTAAAGAGGTCGAAACGCCGGTTCCGTTCAGGCCTCCTTTTCTCTCCTCTTGCCCCAAACCTTCCTATCTTCTTCTGCTGCTGCTGCTGCTTCCTCATTTTGGGCACAAACCTTGCACAGGCATCTCATCCTTGGTGTCTTGCGTTTCACTTGGGCGCTTGGATTAGTTCTCTCCAATCTACTAGGTAGGTACTCTACAGGGTAAAGGACGGAGTATACCCCGAATCAGTACGGAGTAAATCAGTAGATCAGTAAATCAGTAACGCTAGTGATAACCTACAGACCTCCCAATCTCAAGATTCAGGTATTCAAGAAGGAAAGAGTAGAGATAAGAAATTCATCTCAAGATACGGGAGTAGGTGTCTTATCTCGCATGTGAAAGCCAAGGGTTCGTCAGGCGAGCACGGAATACTGACTCTCCAAGACGAGGCGAGGCAGTCGATCATTCCCTTCCGACGAGGTGGGATCATGGATCAGATCATGCAAGCCCGAAGGACGGACAATTCATCGCGTCCGCTAGCTGGATTAGCTGTGGTAGCTGGGTTAGCTGGGTGCTACGTAGCTCAGTTGACCAGTTGGTGTCTGCCTTGCCAACGAAGTGATTATCGGAGGGGTTCGCCCTACTACCTAGGTACCTACTATCTAGTAGGACTACGCTTGTCCGTTTCGACCCTTGCTCAATTTTTACTTGATTGATATGCTAGAAAACAGGAAAGAAAAAAAAAAAAAAATTTAACCCCCCGGGTTATCACTTATCAGACAGCAAAGGGGAGAGAAACCGCAAATCCGTTGTAGAAAACGCCATGTGCCAATCGCAACGCACCAGATCGCCCGTGAACTGCCAGCTAAGAAAGAAGGAAAAATAAAAAAAAAGCCCCACACACAGACACACACACACACACACATGAAGTCATGAAAAATTAAACACCCATTTCTTTCTCCTTCCCTGCGTCCGGGTCCAGGTAGTTTTCTTTTTCGGCCGCCTCGTACTCCCCGACCAGGTCCATCACCACGGCCCGCGCCTCGTCAAACTCGCCCAGGCCGTCGGTGAACGGCGTCTCCTTCTTGTACTGTTCCAGGAAAGCGTTGCGCTTGCGCAATCGGTCGTACTGCTGGACAATCCGCTTGAACAACGTTGCGACCGACGTGTGGTTCGCCAGCATCAGTCCGCTGACCCGATGCGTGTTCTGCATGTACGGCGATTTCTTGGTCAGGGCAACCTGGATGCTGGCGGGTCCCCACGGAATGAACGATGCCAATCGCCGCTCGCGGATCCGCAACAGTGATTTATGCACGTCCGTCGGATCGGCTTCGCCCTGGATGATGTTGAGGATGCTCATGTAGCAGCTGGTTTTCGTCGGGTTGATGGACACCATGCGGTTCTTGGGCTGCAGCAGCCGTCGCATGACGTCCAGCACCGTCGTCTTCCGGACGGTCTTCGCCTGCTCGATATTATCGCCCGTGAACGGCGTGTAGGAGGTGATCAGGAAGTGGCTGCGAGGCGTCGGGATGAGGGAGGCGATGATCCCGACGAGGTCATTGTGCATGTATCCGGGATAACGGAGGGTGGTGGTTGAGGCGGACATGACGGTAGAAACCTGGTGGTAATTTAGCGACTAAGGAGGACGTAACAAACTGCAGCAAAGCAAGCACACTCACCAGTTGGTTCGTCTGTTGGAATGAGGGCTCCTGCACGTGCAGTCTGTCTGCAACGATTCTCGAAAGGGCTCCGTTATCCAAAACCACCTAGAATCCTTCTTTTAGTTTCTTCCACACAAAATCTCCCCGGTATAAGGCCCCTTACCACAGAGTCAGCGTTCTGCGTCAACCTCCTCATCGCAAGCAGACTGTTATACGGATTCACCACAACATCCGCCGACTGGGTATCCGGGAACACAGAATATGTCTGGATCAACTTCTTCGGAAACCGGTCGTTCATCCGCTCCAGGATAAAACTACCCAGCCCGGAACCAGTGCCTCCCGCAATAGAATGTAGAAGCATGAATCCCTGTACCGTATCGAGTCAGCGAGGGCGGGGACATCAATTCCTGACCGTATATAGCCTACCTCCAGCGAGTCACTCCCGTCTGCTTCACGGTCGATCATGTCGAAGATTTCCTCCTGCACCACTTCACCCGCAGCATAGCCCGCACCCCAGTTGTTCCCTGCACCGATTCCTTGTTGTCCAATGAAGAAGTTTTCGGGGTTGTAGATGTTCTTGTAAGGGCCGGACTGGATACCTCGAAGGACCTAGTTTGCAGTATCTCTCAGCATGTCATTCGAGGAAGGAAGGGAAGAAGGGAGTAGGATTTCTCGCAAACGGTCGCCGCAGAAAAGGAATGGGCATCATACCCTAGGTTCTAGATCTAGCAAGATCGCTCGAGGGATATATCGTGTATCATCACTCTAGAAACAGAATCATCAGTAAGCTCTTTCCCCCAGAATCGCAGAATCACAGGCCACAGGCCGAGAGGGCATGTTTACCTGGTAAAAGAAAACATCCTTGCGATCGCCGCCCTCCGTCGCGAACTCCTCCAAGTTCCCATCCTGACTGATTCCATGCTCCAGGCAAAGCTGCTGCCAGAATTGGCTGCCGACTGCAAGGACCGTATGTCAGCACAATGGTTTCTGCAACATGCCGCCTCGAAGGGATCAGGGAATCGCGCAAGTGTGTATCAAGGGCATTCGTACCGTTGTTGCCGCACTGGCCGGCTTGGATCGTGATTATTTCTCTGAGCGGCAGAAAGTTGTCAGTTATCCGTAGCTTGAATATCAAAAAGCCGGCTGGGAGGCTTGGAGAGGGGACACATACCTAGGCATCTTGGGCGAGACCGCTGGGAGTAGTCGGTGGTTTGCGGCCCACGCGTAGCGCGCCGCGGGGAAGATTGGAGGCGAGGTTGTGGGTGCCTGAGGTGTCAAATTACTCTAGAGTCTAGATGCACGGAATTGCGGACGAATTGAGTACGGACTTATCGGACGTTTATAAAGAGGTCAATAAATGGCAATTGGGAAGTTTCGATGTTTTTTATCTCGTTATTGAAAGAGTTTGGCGCCTTGGGCACCAGTCCCATCGGACATTGCCGTGTAAACCATGCAATAATTACATCCGAGCCATACTCTTGCCTTGCTGGGTCGAATGCTGAATGATATGGATTATTCAATTGAAATCAGCAGAAACTATACACTGCATGCTTTCCTATTACCATGTCTCATTAAATAAATTCTGGTCGTGAGAGTCATGACAGACAAGTTCAAAATCCTGCTTTGCATGCTGTAACAAGCAGTCCAGTACCAGCAACCACGCCGTCAACAATTCTCACCTGCCTGGCTTGCTTCGGTCCGTAGGCTTTGATACAGCCGTCTCGCACCGCCTCTTCCATACCTGCCATGCCCGCACACCCCATACAGATCGCCGTCAACGGATTGGCCGTGCTCTTGATGAGCCTTTCGGTAGCCTCGCTAATCCTCCGCTTCACTTCTTCCGGGGGGGTGGTATGCAGCTCAACGGCCGTCAGTCCGGTCGTTTCTACGCCGGCGAAACGGCGGGTCGGGTTGGTGGCATGCCCAGAACGGACGAGCATTTCAGCAACCGCCTTGCCAAGCTCCTCCTTCCAGACACTGCCCGTGGAGATAATCCCGAATGTGTCGTTCGCCTGGGTCTTGCCATATCCCTGGTCGCCGAGGAGATGGAATGAACTAATCAACGACAGCGACGTGACGACGCTGGCCTCGAAAATGCCGGTCACCCATTTCTTCGTGGCTGCGGGTCCCGTGGCATCCCATGCTAAAGCACTGTCCTCCAGATTGGTAATCGCCTTTTTCAACATCCCCACGAGCGGGTGGGCGGAGTAGCACGCCACCAGGAAAGCGTCATATTGGGGTATCAACGGCTCCACGGAGGGCATGCAGTGCAACGCGGATTTCGCCGAGTCCTCCCCCGAGTTTATGCTGGGCACGCTTTCGATGATTCGGCCATCGGGAAGGGTCACCGATTCTGACGGAGCTGTGAAGTAGTCGAATTGGACGTCCGCGAAGTTGAGGTTTTCCACGATGGGGGCTAACGCCTCCGTCATGTGTTTCGACGTGTTCGGGTTGATGACCAGGATAGCGAACCGTGTGTTAGTAGTTGGAGCCATGGTGGAGCAGCGTGATCAGCCGCATGAATGATCTCGGAATGTTGTGGGAATCGGTACTGGGGACGGTAGATGGCTGTTGATGGCGGGTTTTAGCGAATCGCTAGGAAGGGAGGAAAGTGGGTGGGCGTTGTTAGCTCGCAGGAAAAGCAGCGGCGGAGCACTGCGCACTGACGGACAGCCATTAATTCCTGACCGCGAGCCAGCTGTAGGAGGGGTCAAAGAGTGTAGGAGGCAAAGGTAGCAGACGCTTCCTCATGGGGTTACTGGATGCGGAGGGATACGAGCGACACGAGGAAATGAAAAGACGATGGCTTACTGAATGCGGGGAAGACCGCCTGTTTATCCGTCGCTGCTTATCGCCATTTTCCTTCTTCAACATCCCACTTTAAAGTCCATCTTTCCTCGCACACATCCAACAATCCCGCATTTTGTGACAATCTTCAGTTCTGACCGGAAGATATTGTATCCAATCGAGGTACCTCAGGATTCTCCCTCCACCTCACCACCATGATTCCTGGGCTGACGTGATCTCCGCATTTCCCCCCCGCCATAGTCTCATAGTACTCCTACTCCAACCTCCGAGTCGTTACACGCGCCGATCCTTCAGTATGCCTTTAGTAGCACGAAATCCCACACCAAGGGTGATCCTGGGTCTTATGACATTTGGGCCCGATGAGTCGGAGGGTGCCCGGATTACGTCTTTGGACGACTACAACAAGTGTCTGGATTACTTCCAACAGCAGGGGTTCAACGAGGTCGACACCGCACGAATCTATGTGGGAGGACAGCAGGAAGCCTTTACCGCCCAGGCCAATTGGAAGGAGCGTGGGCTGACGCTGGCAACGAAGTGGTATCCCAAACAGCACGGAGACCACAAGCCTAACGTTCTCCGGGAGAATCTGGAACTCTCGTTGAAAGAGTTGGGCTCTGACCAGGTGGATATTTTTTATCTGCATGCGCCGGATCGGTCGGTCCCTTTTGCGGAGACTTTGGAAGCCGTCAATGAGCTGCATAAGGAGGGCAAGTTCGTAGAATTGGGTCTCAGTAATTACACGGCATTCGAGGTTGCGGAGATCGCTACTCTTTGCAACGAGAGAGGATGGGTTCGCCCGACTATATACCAGGCCATGTACAATGCCATCAGTAAGTCAGTTTGGAATATCGGCATGCTGAATCTCACACTGAAGCTAATTGCGATATCTGTAGCTCGATCCATCGAGACTGAGCTGGTCCATGCATGCAAGCGATACGGCATCAACATCGTGATCTACAATCCGCTCGCTGGTGGGATCTTCTCTGGCAAATACAAGACCAATGAAATCCCCGAAGAGGGCCGATACAGTGCCAAATCTTCCCTTGGTGACATGTACCGCAGGCGTTATTTCAAGGATGCGACGTTCGATGCCCTACGTGTCATCGAACCTGTCGTCGAGAAGCATGGGCTGACGTTGCCGGAGACTGCGTTCCGTTGGATTCGCCACCACTCCGCTCTGGACATGACAGAAAACGGCCGAGATGGAATTGTTATCGGCGTCAGCAACTTTGCCCAATTAGAGGCCAATCTGAGAGATGTCCGGAAAGGTCCGCTTCCGGAAGAGGTTGTCGAGGCTTTGGACAGGGCATGGTTGATTACAAAGGCGACCACTCCCAACTATTGGCATCTTGACCTGAAGTACACTTATGATGCTAAGGACATGTTCAAGTCCAAGTCAAGTGCTTAGGACTGAGCATAGTTTCACCGAGTAACTACAAGAGTGTACAGATTGTGTGTAAATATCTTTTTCTATGTATATTGGCCCAAAATCTACTCCTAGGGCCATCTAAACTCGATTCTAGGTTAGCTATAGCATTCTTAAGACAAATTAACCTAGGCCTGAAAAAGAAAGAGAGGAAATGTTTTCACAAATGTAAAAAGCTTACCTACATAGGCTACCCCCCCCCCCCCCCCCCCCCCCCCCCCCCCCCCCCCCCCCCCCCCCTTTAGCCTTTCCTCTACGCTTATGTCCTAGATCCGATCTCCGAAAGAAAAACGGCGTATAGAAAAAGCTTGAGTAATCTTGGACAATATATTATTGGCTTCCATCATGCCACTCGGTGTTCGGAGTACACTATAAGACGCGACCGATCTGCATAGCCTATTGTATCACCCGGCTCGGGTATGCTTTATTGAATCAGGTCAGCTTCACACTCTAATAGTCAAATGGATCCTTTTTTTTTTGCAGGACTTGCTGAGGAGAATTGCTATCTCAGCCTCAAGATGGTAGGATTTCTACGCTCCAAGTTCTTCTCCAGGAACTCTATGCAGTACGATAGAGTGGAGAGCGAAGAAGATAAAGAATTGACAGAAGATACAGCATCACCGCCCAAAAGTCGACATGAAAGGCTCAAGGAAGTGCTATCCCGAGTATCTTTACTATGGATAAATCTTACGCTTCTCGGGATCACGGGAATGCTCTTCTTTGGGTCTCTCACAAACATGGGATATCGCCACACGAACAGTCCATTAAGAGACTTTATCTCGATGCCTTGTAAGCAATGCGTCATTGAACAAAAAGCATACATGAATGATTGATGGTCTTTTTCAGCACCAGCCCTGGAAGGCGTCGATGTCTCCTTCTCCACGGAATGGATAGATGGCAATTTTCTCAACAATTATCCACTCAGCATATTTCGCCAGGAGCCCAGCCTTGAAGTCGACATAGCGTGGTCCAAACTCGCCGATACAAGGCCAATTCCCCTAACACGAGAAGATGTGTTGGCCATTGGGAAGGACCCAGAGAAGTCCGTCAAACTAGGGCCTGAGTTCGGGCTAGGCCCGGACTTATACGCAGGTCGGATTGACGTATTTCACCAGCTCCATTGCCTAGATGCGCTGCGACAAGAGGCATATTTCGAGCATTACTATCACAACACGTACCCAGGCGAATATAACCAAACTACCAGAAAACATCGAGCTCATCTGTCGCATTGCATCCACATTATTCTGCAGAATATCCTCTGCCACGCAAATACGGATATCCTCACCCACATCTGGACGGACGCCGTCGACCATCCCTGGCCGGACTTCAACATCCCGCACAGATGCAGGGACTATCGGGCGTTAATGGACTGGCAACATCGCCATGCTGTGGACGAGGGGTTGTTTGTGAAAATGAAGAGGCCAGAGGACCAGGAGCCTCGCAGGACGAGTAGCCACTTCAAGAAGATTGTCAATGCAGACAAGTTTGGTCGCCTTGAGGATATTGTGGATGATGGGGATGTTGCATAGGAGCATGGGGGAAATGGGGCTAATTTTTGATATGGAGGAAGTAGGAACTGGTAACAACCGGGGAGATTCAAGGAAGAATGAGTTGATTAGATTTTATTTCGCTGTATCCTACAGATAAGGAGCCAGCTATTTTTCTCAATATTACACAAAGGGGTCTTTTGGCAACTTCAAGACATTCAGTTATTCTCATCATTTGCCCACGCCGAGACGGCTAAGACTTTACAAGGGCTTCCGTTGCTTTCTTGACACCAGCGCCCAGGTCAGGACTAATACGGGAGAACAACGCTATATAAACTGTCAGCTTGACCACGGCCCATACTCTTCTCCTAAAATTGGTAAAGGGGCATACCGTAAACATCATTTCTAAGCCTTTGGTGCTTGACTTGACTAAGATGCACAGCGACATTTCCGAAAAATCGGTCTTGATGGCCGGGCTCCTTCTTTATAACATTCCAGAGACCAGCAGGCTGAACGAAATCCTCGTCGGTAATCTGCGTCGTGAAATTGGTGACTTCTCCGACCCACTTCTCGTGTTCTGTCAAGACGCTGAGAGAGTTTGCTCGAACGGGGTTCACCTCTTGGTAGAACTTGGTTGGCTTGAGCGAAGAGCCCACGTAGTTGGGATCGGCTCCGTAATTGTCGGAAAAATTCATCAGGCCGTCTCGTTGGAAAGGACAGTATACTGGCGATTTGGCAGCATTTGTGGGAAGTTGCTGGTAGTTCGTTCCTAGTCGATATCGAGCAGCGTCGGGATAGGCAAACATCCTAGCTTGCAGCACTGGAAGGCGAATGGTTTAGCTCTCTCTCCTAGAATAATAACCAATTCAAGGTAATCAAGGAAGTACGTACTTGGATCAGCAGATGGTGCAACCCCTGGGACCATATTAGACGGCGAGAATGCCGCCTGTTCGATATCAGTGAAATAGTTGTTGGGCTTGGTGAAATTAGCCGCTGTTCATGTCCTGATACAAACGATGTTCCACTCACGTTGCGATTCAGTGTCAGCTGTCCAATTTTCCGGAGGGGAAAGTCTTTATGTGACCAGACTTTGGTCATGTCGAAGATATTCCACTGATACTTCTCCGCCTGTTTGGCATCCATCACTTGCACGTAAACATTCCAGGTAGGATAATCCCCCTTTTCAATCGCCTCGAACATATCCTGGATGAGGAAATCCGGGTTCTCCCCTGCAATCCGCACCGACGCCTCTTTAGTCAAGTTCTGGACTCCCTGGTTTGTTTTGATGTGAATTTTGATATATTGGAAAGAACCATCCTAGGGACATAATGTTAAGCACTGGTACATCATATCTGGAATAGGCTTCTAGTACCTCTTTTGTAAATTTGTATGTGTGTCCGCTATAAGCGTTCATATGGCGGAGAGACGCGGGTGTTCCTCGATCACTGAAAAGATGGAGCAGCTCATGGAAGCCCTCGGGATTGCCAACATGGAAGCTGATTTGGGGTCAGTGTTAAGTATGCAAATATGCCATTTTATGATAACCTACTCCCAAAACTAGTTGCTGTCAGCTGTCAAGTTCCATTCAACGTGAAAGAATATTAAGAGCATCTACTCACCATATTAGGGTCAGGAAGATGAGTTTGCGGATGCCTCTTGTGAGATCTGTTCAAGGAGGGAAATTTGATTGGGTCACGAACAAAAAACACGGGCTGGCATGCCGATTAGTATGAATGCTCGCGCCGAAATATAGTACATACAGTGTTATTGAACACCCAGTCGAGATTTCCCTCGTCGGTATACAGCTTCATTGCCCATCCATGCACATCGCGTGCAGTGTCAGCCGAACCAGCTTCTGGTCCAACTGTGGACACACGCCATAAGACTGGGGTTTTCTTGCCCACTTCCTTAAGGAAACTGGCCGAAGTAATGTCCGAGCAATTATCGGTGACAGTAAATTCACCATAAGCCCTGGTAAATACCAGTCAGAACGCCTGAAAGCCATTGTGTTTGAACAACAGCCAACCTACCCAGCAGCTTTGGCATGTACCACCCTGAACCCCCAGGCATAATATTGTTAGAGTCAATACCATCTGGCTGGCTGGTTGAGCTTACCTTTCTGGGATTCTCTCTCTGGAGAAGTGGGCTAGCGTTTCAATAAGCTGAGTGTCTTGAAGCAGTGATAGGCCGCCGCCGCCTCCGTTGCGCAACTGTACCGAGGTGGCGTTACTGGCGTAAGGACAGCCTTCCGGGGATTAGCAAAGAGTACGTATCATGGTAGAATTCAGACATAGTACCTTCGGCAAGGGTATAATAGCGTTGAGACATATTGACGTTCTAAAGCTGAAACTAGGTAGCAATGGTAATTCGTACCTGGAGCCAATAAAGCTCTTCAGCAACACACAGGCTTCCTAGATATTTATGCCCCAGGCGCCAAATGCTAATAGCTAATTAAATCTGCATGATTACTATTACCTTTCGACAGAGCGTCATTCACTGCTACATGCAGCTGTAGCTCATTGACATCACTCCCCGAGCCACCTAAAGGCCACTGTCTGGTCCCTCTGAAGCAGACTGCGATATAAGATGCAGAATGTACATTACTGAATGACATATGGGAAATTCTACTACTCTTTCCATCAGTGTCATTTATCCCATAGTCTAGAAAGGTTGGACTATTCATTTATGATTAACTCTTCGGCATGTTCAAACTGCCCGCCTTATGACATACCAGGCCCTACCTTACAACCGATTAAACAATGTCCCACATAGAGCAGTCATGATGTCATGTATATTCACAAGCCGTAGCTTCCGGAGAGAGAGAGCCCAATCAAGACGCTTGGAAATGTCTTCCAGCAGCTGATTGATGACCACAGAGAGCTCCAGACCCTCACTGACATTTCGCGGTCCAAGAATGTGGCCGATTTGGCTAGAGTCTAGACTGGCTCTGAGAGCACGATGTGACAAGAAGTACGGAGGACGCCAAGATTCTGGGCAGGGGAAGTGTCTCCGCCACACCGCCTGCAGCCCACGTGACCGAAAGACTGACAGAATAACAGGCGGCTTGTAAGGCGGTAAGGCCAGCGTCTTCCCATCGAGCTGTGGCTGACTTGGCCGCCAGCTGCTTCTCTCATCAGACGCGAGTAGTTGCGACGCACTTCCTTTCCAGCGCCCGCTTCTTTCAGTTGATCGCCTGCCGATTCCTATTCTTGGAGCTTCTCACTCATCTCCCAGGTTTTCCCGCTTCTCTTTCACCATGGCGGACAGCGAATTCGCTCCCCAGTTCTCTCCCTTCTTCTCGTTCGTGAGTTACCATTCATCCGTCAAATACTCTGTTTATTTTGAGCCTATGCTGATGAGAAATTCCAGGCGGGTATCGCAGCTGCAGTATGTCCTTCCGACGAATCCTTGACTCGATCGATATCGCTAACGACCTCTCGAAGATGATCTTCGGGAGTATGTCTTCCCCCTAATCTTTTTTAAGCGTGAGAATGGTTCGGACTCATAATGAAACAGCGATGGGGGCCGCATATGGAACTGCAAAGTCTGGAATCGCCATCTCGGGTGTTGGAACATTCAGGCCGGACCTGATAATGAAGGCATGGCTTGGCTGAGATGCTATAAGAGTTGCGTTCCCCGCTAACTAGACCAGTCTCTGATTCCTGTGATTATGTCCGGTATCATTGCGGTATACGGCCTGGTAGTTGCCGTTGTTATCCATGGTGATTTGGATCGGGACCATAGCCAGGCTCTGTATACGTATGTTCAGCTCCGCCGTCACAGGCGCAGTCATCACAATTGTGCAGTGCTGACCATCCATCGAAGTGGATTCATGCATCTTGGAGCAGGGTTGTCTGTTGGATTTACCGGATTAGCCGCCGGCTACGCTATTGGAATCATCGGAGATGCGGTAAGCCCTGCTTCTAACGGGCCCCTGACTATTCCCCTTGGTTGTCTAATGATCTGCGTAGGGCGTGCGCGCATATATGCAACAATCCCGTGTTTACGTAGGAATGATCCTTATTCTTATTTTTGCTGAAGTTCTTGGGCTCTACGGGTATGGCATCATTCTCTGTGACAATTCATCGGACAAGGATTGCTGACGCTAGCTAGCCTGATTGTTGGCTTGATTCTCAACTCGAAGTCCAGGGCTTAATCCTAGTGGCTTGGCGCATTTTGGTTCAATAACACCCTAGATGTGAGTTGAACTCGCCTCTTTGGCTGTCGGCAGTGTACCATCAAAAATCTACCATTCTATTGTATATCCTGTTAGGGAACGGACCAGGGAAACCGGCAGTCCGCATCAATCCCGACGTTCTGGACTTAAGTCGAAGCTCTGTCATCAACCATTTATGAGCAGGACTATCAAGGCTAGTATGAGGAAAAAAGCGTCCCACTGAACCACGGGATAAGGAACATGTATGACTCTATAGCCAAGGCGCAGGTCTTGCTCATATGCCCTAGATAACCCTTCTCAAATATAACGAGATACCACATCCTGTTCGGGCTTCACCATGCACCGAAAGCCGACAATTTAGCTAGCTGTGTCGGAGAGATTTTCTTTTGCCCCCACAACTGAGTAACCATGATTGTTTTTTCCTACCGAGGAAGAGAAGAAAATCAATCTGAAGGGTCTGGCCCCGGACCTTCTCGTGTGATTGGAGTCCGAGCATTTATCCTGTGTGTCTGCCAGACACTGGATTGGACTGCGGTCTGAGAATCAGCCACGGCGTATCATCCGATGACTGAAGAACGTCGCGCTGGGACTAGTGCTTATGGTCTGCATAACAATAATATCAGGATCAGTATCCACTCCTACTAGGATGATATAGGCCGGGGCTATCCCCTGTTGTTCCATTTCGTCCTTTTGCAACCTTGGAATTCTTATCAGATGATCCTATACCTGGGGTATTGATCTTGGATACTCCTTGTAAGCTCGCCCGCGGGAGACACAGCGCCCTTATAACAAAACCTTCTATTGCATGGCACACCAGTTCTTCAACTTATAATAGGTGGGCCGATCCTGTATGTTTTACTTGCTTGCAACCCACTGGAATCTCAGCCAGTCAGGCGAAAATGGCTCCGCCACTCGTTACGTTCCACATCCTCCGATTGGGATTGGTCTCGAGGCTCTGCGGGCGGCGCGAATGATGTTCGTCTCCTATGAACTATCTCGAGAGTATGTAATGATCTGCTAACGGAAATTTCAGCGAGCAACACATCAGCGTGGACGATGCTGTGTAACGGCGGGAAACCGCACGGCTGATATCAGGTGCTCTATGAGAGTTGGGAAACGCTGAATCCCCGGTCAAACGCAACGAATTGCGACTTGGGCGGATTTGAAAGTTGGGCACAGGTGACACAGTGCGTGGCTTACCACATAGCTGTGTTACCACGAACCATTTGGCTCTACGAATCGCAGGTCCTCGTCGGCCCAATCCGGGTGCCCCTTCGGTATGCAGGTATTTTCTACCCTAAAAGAGTCTCTTACTAATGCGGGGAAGATAAGCATAGATCCCTTGTCGAATTGACCTGTTCGATACGTCTGGGTAGAAAAGTAAGCAGAGGCCGATGTCTTCCGGGCTCCGAATCAAACAAGACTATAAGTCCACAAATGGTGATAGCCGGCCTGTGTCTACCCTTACTGCTAAGGCCTATCTCCGACCCTTCAACCACTTAATGGCGATTACACGAGCACACAAGTCTCAGAGAACAGGAGTGAGGGCATCGCTGGCGTGTGTGCAGGTTAGTATTCAATGAAGGGGCTTTTTGCCTCACGTCGTTTCTCGAGCCTGATGTGATCAACAAAGTGTCGAAGCCAGCATGCAAAATGTGGTGCTGAGAAACCCATCTGTAGTCGTTGTCGACAGGATGGAAAGCCATGTTTCTACGTTCAATCTCGTCGCAGTGCAATTGCTAAGGCAAGCACTCCGTCGCTTCCAGTATCAGACCCCAGTAGCGACATTCCTTTCACTGCAACGTTAACAGCAGCGCATGCCTTTCCTATCCACGCGAGCGACTGCCTTCCAATCACATATCGAGCATTATCTGTTGTGCCACCTCCCAGCGCCATAAACGGTGCATGTCTTGGAGAAAGCGAGCATGCGACCTGCCGCAGGCTCCTGGATGCATATTACAGGTACGGTCTGCAGCCGCTTTCCAATCACCAAACCGTCCAGGTCGTTGAATCTTGCTAAATTATTTTATTTAAACCCCAGCAACTTTCATAACGCCCACCCTTTTCTCCCGCCACACCACCATTTTCTGGATTTTAATGACAGCGGCGCTCAATCTCTGAAGTATCTTCTCCCTGTTGTCCATTATATTGGTTCTCTCTACATTGACGATGGATCTGCAATCTGGTTGAGGGAGACAGCTCTGGAACAACTCAATGCTATAGACCTCACGATTAACGGCTTCGAATTGAGTGGCTACAACGCCTTGGCCTTTCTTCTTCTTGCCATTGCGGCCTATGGGCGAGATGACCGATCTCAGGCCCGCTTATTGTTGAACCGGGGCATGCAAATGGCAATTGATATTGGAATGAACCGTCGCAGCTTTGCAAATACAGAGCTAGATCCTGCTTGGGCTGAAAGCTGGAGGCGGACTTACTGGGGGTTGTATATTACTGATGTGATGATCGCTGGGTTTTGGCACGAGACAAATATAAGGTCAGCCTCTTTTTCTTTTCAGTGGTGCCATGTATACGGGCACTCGGAATGGCTTACCTCAGACAGTTTTTATGATGATGAATCTGATGTGGATTTGCCATCTGACGATGTTGCTCTTGAACAGGTTCGTCAAGTCAGTTACTCACAAGACAAGACTATAGAGCTAATACAACATCAGCCTCGCACGATCAAGCAGTACGAGAGTCGAGACTTTGAGGACAAGGTACCTATCTTCTCTTCTTTTACTTACTTGATCGACCTGGTCAAGATTGCCCATTCAGTGCTGCACATCTCTTCTTACCGAGAGGACCGTGCTACTACCGTCATCGACGCAGACACCATGCTCGTCGCCTGGAAGCTTCATCTACCTGTTGAAAAGCAGTCGGCAGTCAAAGAAGATGGAGGAGTCGATCATATCATGTTTCATGCTCATCTCCTTTGGCAAAGGTAATAAGCTGCATATCGCTCCCTTAAACAGCCCAAACCCCTGAATATCGCATTGCTAACGGTCGTATAGTTTGCTCATAACAATCCACCAACCCCTTTCCCGTTTGAATCGTAATCATAACACCAGCTATGAGGACAACCCTTTGATTTCCCCCAGCTCATCCAGTGATGATTCACTTTGGGATGATCAATCCGAACGGCTCCATACCCGGAGAACCCTTGACGCTGTAACGGCAACGATGAACCTCTGCGCTCTTCCTATTCCAATCGCTCAGCAGTCCCCACTAATAATAAACTGCGTGACCTTGTCAACTGTGGCAAGCATGATGGAATACCAGTCGATGCCTTCTTCTTCTTCTCATCCCACCACGCGAGACAGGGTGCGCTTAGGCATAGCCATCCTTAACCAATTCGCCCAAGTCTGGGCCATGGGAGCCAACACCAGTGCCAGGATGAAGAAGATGGCCCGAGAGATCTTCACTATGGTCCGAACGGACTGTCTTTCTGAGCCCGGTTTCCTTGTAGATGTGGCTGCTCTCTTGGACCATGATTTACTCTCTGCTTCGGAGACATGGCCCGATTTTCATTCTGTGGGCAGTTGATTTTATGCCGTTCTGGGTAATAAATTAGTGTATGTACATGCATTTGTCTTGATGGTAGTGATCTCGGTATTCGCATATTTGAAATAATTTGATGGCCTTCTTGCCTCTCAATTCGGCCTAACCAAAATCATACAATATCAAATAATGCTCGACAAGAACTCAATTCGCATTCATTCACAGCTTCCAACTCTCAAGATTCCCTTATAGCTAACTACTCTCGCTACATGATACTTTCGATCTCAATGCACTACTTGCCCCTTTCTCCCATTTAATCCATCTGAAAGTCATCACGACCATACTCGCGAGGGGAAACTCTCGATCTAGAAGTGCTCAGCGTGTTCCAGATCAGCCTCCTCAACGCCTTCGGCCTGCTCGGCCATCTCAAGCTCCTCGGCTCCAACTTCGGCCTCCTCACGCTTGGCGTATTTCCAGGGCGTACCGTAGATTTTGTTGTCGATCTCGGAGTCGCGTTTAGCGTACTTCCACGGGGTGCCGTAGATTTTATTGTCAATGTCAGAATCCCGTTTGGCGTATTTCCATGGAGTTCCGTAGATTTTGTTGTCAATCTCACTGTCTCTTTTGGCGTATTTCCAAGGAGTACCGTAGATCTTATTGTCGATTTCGGAATCACGCGCACTCAATTCTACGGCTTTAATTCAGCCTCTCGCAACGAACTCGAGGGAAAGTGAAATGGACACTGATGCAGACAGGCAAACAGTTATACACAGGGTAAGAAAAAAATAGAAACCAACTAACTCGGTGCCTCGGCTTCCGCCCAAGCTATATTCGGCATGCTTGTAAGTCCTTGGAAACAATTCCAGCGATCAATCTCGCATAGCTTTAGCTTACCGGCTGGAGCGGCCAGGATGGCTTGCAAGCAGGCAAGAATGATAAAAACAGCAGTGAACTTCATTGTCTTTTGTTGTCCTTCCTTCAGGTTATGATTCAAACTGGATAGATTGATCGAAACAGAGGGTTGGAATTAGAATTGCTTTCTGACTGCCGGTTGATAGATGAAGACCGGTCTAAAGCGAGAATACTTATATTTACGGTCTCCCCAAATATTTCATCAACAGATCACGATATCGGAGGCTAAACACAAAATTGAGGAAATACACTATTGGATGGGCTCAATTCCCTAAGGAAGCTTGCGATTGCGATTGCATTACATTTGCATAGCCTAGCGATATCCACCGCACCGCGGGGTTTTGTCGCTTTGGCTATTTCAGGATAGAGCATAAGCCTCAGAATATTTGTACGCGTGTAGGACAGAAAGATAGGCTATGTAAAGAAGAGATATGTTCAGGCTATGCGGCTTTTGGCTGCATGGTGGGCTGTCAGACGGGGATGAAGGCTCGGAGAGGAGACAGAGTAATGGATTTGATACGATATCCCGGAATTATCGGAGTAAACGGAACTCCACAAGAGTACCAATGGAAAGCTGGTTTTGAAGGCGTGAAGACTTCCTGTAGCAAGGCCTCCAATACGCCATGTCGTGTCGTAATATAGTTGATAACTTTCTGCGGATACAAACAAACCACTCGAGACAAGTTCCTATCCGATTAAATTGGATACTGCAATTCACGAGATCAAATAATCAACTATGTAGGTGAACCCCTTGGAAACAATCATCAATTTCCTGTAACTTCCTTCTCGATCCCGTCTTTCTCAGGATCGGAGCAGTACCGATCCACGTCAATATATCCAGTTCGTAAATGGTCTGTCGCTGGCCACCCAACCTGTTTCAATTGGATATCCCCTTCGCACATAAGCCCGTAGCGGAGAATTGCAAAGCAGTGATCTAACACCATTATTTATTCATGTTTAATGAGTGGCCATGGGGGTGTTGCCAACTTACTATCATGAGGCTCGGTCACAATGGTAGTGACCGATTCTTCTGCTGTCATCTGTCCATGCCATCTTCTCCAGAGAACGTGCTATATGAGACTATATCAGATTGGCTGCCTACATCAGAAGAGACTATTTTCCTACCAAGCAGTGAAGCCGATGAAGTTTCGAGAGTACTCGAGGGTCTCCCGGGACAGGGCTTTCGACATGCGCGGTTGAGATACGAACAAAATTTGCTTCTTGGGAAGAGATATCATGAATTGAATCTAGGAACTCTTAGCAGAGGCACTTGAATATCCAAGGAATAAAAGAATAGTACATTGTTGAACTGAATTTAAAGCTGCCATAGCTCCAACACTGGGCTGTCTGGTCTCCGAAAGATTGAAAAAGTCCCCTAGCTCAAGGAATGTGCCATCAAATCGAGCAGACCAAGGAATGTTTATTCGCTCGGAAATTCCTGGACTATATGCTGTGAACCCTGAGTTATCAGAATGTGTATCTTGAGTGTGTGTCAAGGTGTGGATAGCCCTTACTGGGACGAAACATCGGCCATGTCAAGAAGACTACTATGTAGGTTGCCAGAAGGAAGACATGAGGTAACCAAACCAATGCACTCCTCGAGAGGCATGGAGCTCGACATTTCTTGATGGGTTCATCTGGTCCCACTTCATGGAGCATTGGGGCTTTCTCTTCAAGGTCATCGGGATCCCACGCCGGTTGATTGCGCGGTCTGAAAAAGGTGAAAGGCTTGAACCACTTCATTCTACTGCCTTCAGAGTATAATTTATGATGTATGTAAAAGATTCTATTGATACAGAAATCGTAGAATTTTGAAGAGTCTTTTAGACCGAAAACCTTCGGTGGATATCCTCTAGTTCATGGTGACACAGAAAGCCGCCGGGATCGGTAGGCTATGAGGGGTGATACACACACATACGATCCTGTTGGCTGGCTGAACAGAAAAAGCCACCGTAGTCATGATAGGCTGGTTGATATTTGAATCGGACTGTGGCTAGCCGATGATGATTCTGATTACCTGGTGACCGATATGGATGAGGAGAGACCGGCGGTAGGCACTTCTCGTTCTCCATGCGCACTATTCGAAAAGAAAATGCATTCTTATCACGAAGAAGCCAGTCAATATGCTGAGGACTCTAGGTTTATTCCTATTGAGGACAGTAAGATACTGATTGCTGAGGACAAGCTGATGAGAAAGAGACACTCCTGTCCGCTCTCTTGGTTGCTGACCGTTGTATTCGGAGCACTTCTCATTCTCCAGAATGTTTATTATCTGGTACAGGAGACTGGTTGCCGCCTGGGACCAGTATACGACACCGATTTTGGTTTGTCATTTTTCTGGTGGTTGTTCGCCTCGATTCCTGGCTGATAATATACTGTATCTGCATCACAGAGCCCATGAGACGCGCCATAAGTTCCGTTCAAATTCGATTCACGAGCCCTCTCTACATAGACGAAAACGGCACTTTCCATCGCCAAGAAGACCCTGGGGTAATAAGATACGTTGGAGGTTCGGAGGAAGAGTTAGATGCCAATTGGGATTCCTTACTCGGTGGTGTGTTCTCGGTCTCCTCGCAAAGAACTACGAGGATCGACTAACGCGAATTTCCTTTGGAAACCACTCAGGCCGGTATTTCAGACTCACAGAAGAGGAGGTGAACACTCTGAATAGAGACTCCAACCTGCCCCCTTTATCGCCTCTGAGAAAGGACGGTGAAGAATATTTCTTCGCGGGCATCGATATGCTGCATTCGTTGCATTGCCTAAATGCGCTGAGGAAACACCTCAATCCAGACTTCCAAGATCATATAGCCATGATCGCACCGGAGATGAGGCAGTTGCATCTTGGTGAGGCCTATATTACATTTGAAATTATGAGTGAGACTGTGAGAGCTGACAGTGGACAGATCATTGTGTGGAGCAGCTCAGGCAATCTATAATGTGTCATGGAGATGCAACGCCGGTGACCCTAAAGCCCATACTTCAGAACTCGTCCACTCCAGCACTACTAGGAGAAACGGAACGACTGCATACATGTAGAGACGCATATCGTCTGCGCAAGGAGACTACAGAGAAAGGGAAATTGCGGGGGACGAGTGAGATTACTGTTGGATAGTCAGACCCCTAATGATACAATACAATGCTTCAATCATGACCATGACCATGCTCGGGAGAAGTATTGATATTCCCTGGAGCATGTGGTACATCATGTTCCTTGGCCCACTTATGAATTTTGTCGAAGTTTCTGCATTCTCGAACCCCATCGCCTTCCGCAATATACGTTTCAGTGGTCGCGTTCCATCCAACCGGTCCGATATTCACATCGGCGAGACACATGAAAGATTGCCGGAGATAGTCGAAGCAATGGTCTGCAATAAGAAAAGTTAGCCCACTTCCTGGTATTCATCATGAGAATGCTTACAAGTGTGCCGTCTAGTAATATCGGCGTTTTCGCCATACTCCCCCTTCAGGTCTGTATAGAAGGCAAGTCGAATGCGATTCTAGGAAATAAAATAAACATAAAGCTCCATTAAAAGAGGGGCAAGGGTACGAACCAGACAATGTAACTGATGAAACACCTCCAAAACTCCGACATAAGATCCTGGAGAATCGTATTGTCCAGCTGTGGGTGCGCCTAGATATTGTGCTTGTTGTTCGTTGAGGTGAATCAATCTCACTGGTCACCAATGCCTTAGTATTTGCTAATCGCCATTGCCTTGATCTCGATATCTCACCATCCATGAGCGAGTCCCAGGCAGCATTGGTCATTTCGTCTGGCTCTCCGAAGAAATCGGTCCTTCGATCCTCCGTGATCCCCGTGGAAAATTCGCGCATCTCGAATTCAACGGGGATATCGGCCGGTCCCAGAGCCTGTATAGTTGGAATTCCATTTCGAGCAATGTCCTTGTTTAGTATTGTCGGTGCTTCCTTGGACCGTGCCTCAGTAGCCGAGGGGCTTTTCCAAAATGCGAAGGTTGCGAGGTTGGTGAGAAGAAGGAGCAGAATTAGGAGATAAGTAACTGAAACGCAGCGTTTGAAGAATGATTTATGTGGCGTGATTCTATGAAAAATGCCTTCATTGTCAACAGTATACATCTCCTGGTCCCTATCATCCTCTTCGCTATCAACGGGTCGATACTTGTGCGCGAACATGGCGAGATCTTGATTGACTGGGCTATAGGTTAGTATAGTGAAATGCCTTTCGAATGAACAATGTAGAAAAGAAAATTAGTAATAAATGAAATAAGATGGAGGACCAGCGATAATTCCCGGTCCCAACGATCGCCGTCATTTCGGGGGAATTGACGCTTGCTGGAATAGCCTATCCCCAGTGTCACAATAAGCTTATGAGTGCATAGCCTATCCGGAGCTTGGGTACAAAAAATACGCAAACAATTTTGGACCAATGCAAATGTCTCCAGAAATGTTGATTGAGGGATAATGATGGGATTGGCGAGACACCCTAAGAAGTTGGGTCTCCCACATTGTCTACAATTCATTGCATCGAACCGATGTCTGCCAGAATCTGGTACTGATTTTCTTGAAGTTATTCCCAAATTAAGTATGTCTACGGACAATAGCTCCTTATACCAACCGGTGCCAAAAGAGGTCCAAGACATTGAGGAATGCCGGGAAGTGTCTCTTGAAAACCATGACGGACGCTCCACTATATCCAGCTCAATCACCTATCGAGACAAGGAGGTATCACAAATTGATTTACAATACCATATACTACGGGATAAAACCTCTCTTCCTCTTTATCGCCGCCTATCCTTTCATCTTGTCGTAACAAACACTGTTACCCTTTTGTTCTCTTTCTGGATTCTATATCTATACCGAGAGTGTCTTCAGCAAGGATGTAAGTACAAGAAACCTGACTATGAGATACGAAGCGTAGCAGAAATACCAGTGCAATGGACGACACGCAAGTTTCGCACTGGAGTCGAAGAAGGAGGACTCACGGAGTTCATCGGAGGTTGGAACGAGCATACAAATGCGGCCTGGGATACGATTCTCGACGGTAAGGGACCACAGTTCAGGCGAGACCAAGCGAGAAATACTGATGAGAGGATCCCTCCGACAGCTGGACTCATCAAGCTCACAGAGGGCCAAGCAAAGAAGCTACCCTACAACACAACCAGAAACCCACAAGACTCCTCGACCTACGTCGGTGCCCTTGAGGTTTTTCATCAGTTACATTGTCTAGTGCGTGCGACATATCCCTCTTTTTCCCGGCTGACTGGCCCAGCTGCGAGCAATTTTAACAGGAAACTGACTGATAGTAGAACAACATCCGTCATGGATACTACGTTCCAGAAGCAAGGGATTTGGTTCCGGAGGAAGGAAAGCTCCTCACACATGCTGGTTAGTTATTCTTCTGCCTGAAATGGCGAAATTATGCCCACTGTATGCTAAGATACTCTCTTGATCTCTAGACCATTGCTTTGATTATTTACGTCAGAACATCATGTGTTGGTCGGATACTACCATCTCATCGTTGGCCTGGTCGACTATTCTTGACGGATACTATCCTCGGTTTGACCCGGTGAAGGAGTGCCTGAACTTCGAGCAGGTACATGCTTGGGCGACACAAGAGGAGAACTGGCTACCAAATGACCCATTACATGGAAGCTCCGGCTAGAATTTGAGCTATCGCCAAGGATTTTCCTGAATGTAATCAAACAGTTTGGTATCACGTAAAAATAACTACCAGAGAATGACAGTCCCCGAGCAAGTCACTCGAAAGAGCACATGTGATAGACAAACCTAGAGAGATTTTATGCACAAATCGTATCAAGCCAACAATAGAAATAGAGAAAAAAAGTCTAGACTTGGGTTACACTGATCCAGAATTCCACCAAATTGCGGGCTGTTGAAGTGCCGATTAGCCGTCGTCCTCTCCCAGTTAAATGCAGCCAATTTCCATCCCTTACAACACAATAAGACCTGGATCGTGTTTTCTTCTACCAGGTCGTTTTGAGGAAGTATCCCTTACTGTGTCGCGCAAGTGGTTTCCAGCTGACAATGGATAGTTTTGACAGCCGGCCAGCCCTAGACCGCGCCGAACCCGGGCTGGGTGATTGAAGACATAGTGGGCCAGTGCATCTGTGGACCTAGATCAAATAGAAAATGGCATGAATACAACCTTCCTGCATGTCGCAGATGGCTTTGACAGTGTTCGACAGCATCGTATGTCGCATCGCCTCGAAGGTAGCATCCGAAGGACCAGCATTCTGCATCCCCCCTTTATTGTTTTATGCAAACATAATCAATTCTGGAACGAACCCGTTATCTTCCACTCCAATGGTAGAAGGTTTCTAAGAGATGAGGTCCAAAAGCGTCTATTGCCAGCCTCCCGTTGCTCGATTAGCCCTCGCATGCTGCATCTCCACCAATCTCGCCCTTGCATTGGACGAATTCGAGCAACCTCTGTTCCCTCCAGGGTTGGCGAGACGAAAGGTCGTACCATAAGCTGAGAAATCACTTTCCAGTTTGCCCGGAAGCTCCTATTTTCGCTCGGTTAGAGGGTCGATATCCCTTCGGTGTAACGCATTCCGGCTGTACCCACGATTTACGCAGGGATGTCGGGGAACCAACCCCAAGGCATGACATGTTGAAACGTTCTCTCGAGTCACGAGGAAATGCTTGATCTCCGGGCAATGAAATTTTCCTTCTCGATCCACCGGCTTCGGGATTTTCGCTACCGTTGCAGAGTGGAGAACCTTTGACATACCTTCTGACGCCATACAGGCCCGCCCCCATACTGTATGGTTTTATTTTCGGGTCCAAACCTGCACAAGGCATGTTCTGATGAGGATATGCTGCAGTGATACCCTACCGTGTCTTGCATTTCGTCGCCGAAAAAATCACTCAACTCCGGGTTCTATATTCCTAAATCTAGCCGAGGTTCTATTGACCCAGGCCTGGCTGGACCCCGAAGCAATGCGCTCGATTCCGCCACATTGCTGGATGGTATCATCTAGATCGTGGAGTTCTAAAGATTATCAATGCATTAGCTTTTAACTCTTGTTCTTGTTTTCGTCGCGTGATACACTGCAGGCTTGACAAGATGGGGATACCCATGACTGTGGCCGAAAAGAACCGTAGGCAGAAGCGGGCCAAATAGTATTTAAATCAAGACATGCCCTCACCTATGGATAAGAGAGAACATTAGTTACCAGCTTTTCCTGCTCTGCGATCCAGCCTCCCAACGCGGTTTGACAACAATGTCTCTCGCAATCGCCCGTGCCTCGGCCCAGGATCCTAACTCACCGGAGTTAGATATCGAGAAAAAGACTAATATTCGCGTGAGAAAGCACCATGAGCCTATCTCTGATTCCGATAGTCTTGGCGATCCAGGCAATGCTCGCCAGTTCTTCTTTCAGAGCTCGAAGAGCCACGATCCTGCCGCCATCGCGACGCAGCCGTCTGTATACGATGACCCGGATCTTGCGGACGCGTATCAGCCTTTGCAGAACTGGGAGAACATCCATCGGTTTGATACCTCGGCTAGATGGACCTGGGGAGAAGAGCATGTATGTATGTCGTTATTGGAGACTGTCATTACGATGTTGACTTCTAGCAGAAAGCTGTCGCGAAACTTGATAAACGCATTATGGTACTGTCGTGTATCATGATGATGGCATTGGAGCTTGATCGGTCCAACGTTCGTACGTAACTTTAGGACTCTCGGTTTTCATAAAAGGATTGACTGACTGGTTGTCTGTTATTTGCAGAACAAGCCAATGCGGATAGTCTATTGGAAGACTTGAACATAACGCGAGACGGTCAGTCCTTCTCGAGTGCTTGGCAAGAAACAGAATAAATCTTGACGCTGACAAACAACTATACTGGCTAGATTATAATCTAGGGAATACTCTTTTCAGGTTATTTTACCTATTCAGCGAGTTGCCCGGGCAGCTCATCGGGAAGTCCATCGGAGTCGACCGATGGATTCCTTTACAAATGACAGCATGGTCCATTGTGGCCACTAGCCAGTTCTGGCTGCGCAATCGAAGCTCCTTCTTGGCTTGTCGAGCCCTGATTGGGATGTGCTCGGGGGGATTCACGCCTACGGTGAGTCACATATACGCCGAATGCTGTAGACAGAGCTAATATACCTAGATGATCCTTTACATGTCCTATTTTTACAAACACCACGAGCTCTCGGTTCGTCTTGGCTTTTGGTATGCAGCGGCATCGCTCGCGGACATTGTGGCCGGGTTACTGGCATATGCCATCTTGCATCTCCGGGGCATTGGCGGATATGCGGGCTGGCGATGGCTGTTCTTGATCGAGGTTGGTTGAGCTATTCATGAAGAGATAATTGACTTGACTGATGAACTCACAGGGCTTGTTTACCTTAGCGCTTGGACTAATTGCGTTCCTCTTGTTGCCGCCGTCGGTCACGCAGACAGCTAGTTGGGCGCGAGGAAAGAAAGGCTGGTTCACGGCACGGTGATTCTTCCTAGACCCCTAAGGATCTCTCTGCGAGTCTGAAGAAGGATGCTAATGCAACTTACAGAGAAGAGACAATTTTGGTAAATCGAATCGTCCGCGAGGATCCGTCCAAATGCACGGCCAATAGACGGCATCTGCTCACCCCGAAGCTTGTCTGGCAAAGTTTCAAGGACTTTGACCTTTGGCCATTGTACCTCATTGGCCTCACTTTCTTGACCCCATGGAGTTAGTGGCATCATTCAACACCCTTCGCAAGCAGGGATATTCTAACATGTTTGTCCGCATAGCAACGGTTTCGCAGTATTTTACGTTGATCATGCGGGATTATGGTTTTGGCACGTTTGATACCGTGTTGCTGTCTATTCCATACAATGTAGGTGTTGGGTGCTGTTTGGAGAGACGTTCTAGGACTAACATATTACTAGCTCTTGGGCATCACGTCGCGAATACTACTCACTTACTCCGCCGAGTATTTCGGATCGATTGCAGTGATGGCGATATTGGCGCAGATCTGGATGCTTCCGATGCTAGTGTATATGAACGTTGTGGATTTTGGAAATATCAGCAGATGGGTTGCATGGACGATATTGACATTATACCTATCTCATCCTAGCGGTGAGTTCCCACGCTTTGCCCCTTGGATGTCCCATAAGGTGAAGCATACTAAGAGCAGCCCTCTAGCACACGCCCTGCAAGCGGGCTGGAACTCGCGCAATTCAAACAGCGTGCGAACGCGTGCCATCTCGGCGGCGCTTTATAATATGTGTACGCAAGTGTCTGCCATTATTGCGTCCAATATCTACCGGGATGGTGAGTGATCAATCCGACTGGGGTCCGGAGACCCGGACACTGGAGCAGAGAATGCTAATCGAACGGTGAATCAACCAGGCGATGCACCAGGATATTCGAAAGGCAACCGGGTGCTCCTGGGCCTGGTGTGCGGCAACATGGCCATCTACGCAACCACCAAAGCGTACTACGTCTGGCGCAACCGGGGGAGGGAGCGCAAGTGGCAGGCAATGAGTGAGGAAGAGCGGGTCGAGTATATTGCATCCACGGCCGACCAGGGTAACAAACGACTGGAGTTCCGGTTTGCACACTGAAGACTGAAGTAGAGAGATGAAAAATAAATGTAGAAGCCAATAGATAGCCAGTCAATCAATAATAGTACGTGATAAGTGATAACACGTGGACGACGGAAGAAGCAAGAATTAGGGCTGCGCTGACTCAGCATCCCGCCTCAGGCACTCAACCGCGCTGAGTCAGCCGTCCGTATGCGACGAACCCGTGATTGATTGATTGCAACCTCGTCCTTTCCTTCCCTTCCTTTCCGTCGCTCGTTTCTCATTCCTCTTTTCTCTCTAGCTCAGAGACTCCCATTTCTCCCCGTCAGTTGTGTAACCTTTCTCCCTCTCTATTTCCCTGTCTGGGTGGCCTCAACTTTGGCTTCATGTCGGTGCCCCCGTCCCGCCCCCTGATTCCGCCGTCAATCATTACCTAGTCCAACGTGGCCGCAACCGCCGATCCCACAAGATTGTTCGTCTCCAACGCTTCGAACACTTCGAACACTTATATGCATCCAAGGCTGCGATCTTCTGCATTCTCGCTTTCGACTCCAACCCCGCCCAAAAGCTAGCGTTGCTCCGCGTGATATTCATTTCCTTTCCCATGATCGTTCTGGATGGCGTATAGATCCTCCGTCTCGACATTTCCCTCGCTCTTCCATCTGTCGACATAACGAGGCTCCCGGCATTCCGATTGAAATAAAGCCCAAGATCTGTTGTTGCCCTGAATTATCTGTCACTTCTATATATCTCGTGCCCCGTGTGAGGTGCAGGAACAATTTGATTCATTAAAGGTTGCTTTCCTTATCTGTTCTTTGTTCCTTTTCCTTTTTCAAGGGTGTGACGGAAGATTGAGACAAGGTGGCTTCAGATCAAGCGCATTTATTGGGTCCCGAGGAGACCCGGGATTCCGAGCCGGTTCTCGATTCCCACGACTTCGATGACGATATGTCCATGAATCGTCCTCCCATGCACCGACCGATCGACGGTCGGTCCCACCAGCCGCTGCTGAAAGAGGAGCAGCGAGGTCGTATGTCCTTCGGGAATGGTGATGCCGAAGGCAGGCCTATGCTTCACCATACCCGACGGCCTACGATCCGGGATAAGAGCCCTGAACACGATGCCGAGCGGGCTACTCGGAAGAAGTACATGATTGCGTCGGGTTTCTTGCTGTTGAGTCTTGCCAGCTTTGTCGTACAAACTGAGACCGCGGTGTACATTCAGCACGAGTTGGGTTGGGATAAACCGTACTGCATGCTGTAAGTTTGGTTCGGAGGGCGGGGGTGGATTCACTATGGATCATTCGGTTAACCTTTTCTTCGTTCTTCCTGTACAGCTACTTGACGCACGGTTCTTGGTCCCTCCTGTGGCCCGTCCAACTCTTCATTCTACGCATACAGAAGCGGAAACTCTCCTGGAGTGCGTTCTGGCGACGTCATGTCTTTCTTCTCCGAACGACGGCACAAATGGTGGAATCGCAGGACCAGCATCTCTCCAACTCGCGAGTTCACAACCGGTCGCCCCTTCGTTACATGATCAAGACTACGGCTTTTGTCACAACGGCTCTAACTATCGCCGGTGGTTCCTGGTACGTCGCCATCAATATGACGACGGCCAGTGACTTGACAGCGATCTACAATTGCTCCGCCTTCTTCGCCTACGCGTTCTCCATCCCGCTGCTCAAGGATAAACTGCGATTCGACAAGGTGTTTGCGGTGATAGTCGCCATTGTGGGCGTGCTGGTGGTCGCCTACGGGGATCGAGACGAAGGCAAGAAAACGGCCGACGGCACGGTGGGTAAAGGCAGCGACGAGGCGGAACACCGTCTCGTGGGCAACATCGTCATCGGTATCGGTAGCGTGCTCTACGGTCTGTACGAAGTATTGTACAAGCGATTTGCCTGTCCGCCGGAGGGCACCAGCCCCGGTCGGAGTATGATCTTTGCCAACACCTTTGGCAGTCTGATCGGACTGTTCACTCTACTAGTCCTCTGGGTCCCCCTGCCCATCTTGCACTTCCTCGGTTGGGAGACCTTCCGATGGCCCACCGGCGAAGCCGCTTGGATGTTGATTATTTCCGTCCTCGCCAATGCCAGTAAGTCTTCTTCCTCTGCCCTATCTAGAACCACTGTAGAACCTTACCCAGTCCACCCCGGAACGAACCACTTAACCTGTAACATGAAATCAACCACTGCACCACTAGCACGTAAAACGACCACCAAAAAGAAAAACAAACATTAGCTGACATCTGTTCCCTTTCCTCAGCATTCTCCGGCTCCTTTTTAGTCTTAATCTCCCTCACCTCGCCCGTGCTCTCCTCTGTCGCCGCTCTCCTGACCATCTTCCTCGTTGCCATCGTCGACTGGCTTCGCACCGGCCACTCCCTTTCCATGGCCTCCATCATCGGCGGCATCCTCATCATCATTGCCTTCTTCCTTCTCAGCTGGAGCACCTATCGCGAGATGAACGAGGAACGGAAAAAGCGACTCGAAAACGAGGACATTGAATCCGATAGCGATGATTAGATTTCTTTTTTCTGTCTCTCCTGTTTACATACACATACGTCTTTGCGCACCTTCTACGGAGTATATTATCCCTGCAACTGAGCTTTAAAACTAGATTCCGGCCGTCTGGTTCTCCCGGTGGGTTCCTTGTCATTCATTATGCATTCATTATTGGATCATTTTTGTATCTTTCACTCTACTATTATTTCATATCTTGGCATGTTGTACGTTGTTCCATGGTTGGTCGGTGTGTAGGTATTTCTATTCCAGATGGCTAGTGAGTGTATAGTAGGCTGGTGTTTTCCTTTTCCTTTTATGTTGCCTAAAGTGGTCGGTCGGGTTTATAGGTATAGACTGTCGGTGATTCTGTACTATTGTACTGATTTATTTGGCTTATTACTTTCCGTCATTGTATATTTTATTTTGTATTCTTTTAATACTATCTTTCTTTTATGAGGATCTGCGGATCTGCGGAGGCGCAATCGGCTCATCAGCTATACACTAATTCCTTGCCTGTGGGAATCCGAAGTCGCTTTATGTATCATTTGGAGATATTACAATAATGCGAAGCTTATATTCCATATACCTCTCCCTACACAAACGTAAAGTAGGTGTTGGAAAGAAGGTAAACAAGATGTCTAGTCCTATGTATGTACGCACCACCACATCAAGTTCAGACCTAAGACAGGGGGATATGATTTCCTCGTCGGTGCTGGAGTGATTTATTTCGACCACGGAGTTTCTACCCAAGAAGAATAAGGAGAGAGGGAGAGCTAGAGCAAAAGGATGAGGGTGAAGACTGGGTAAGAAGAGGAAAGTATGTTCAGGAAACACAAAGAGTATCGGAAAGAATCAGATGCGAGAGAGAGAGAGATAAGATAATATAAACAGACAGATAAAAAGGCTTTATGATTTGGTTTGTGTTCTTTTATCTGGGACCGAGTTTGGCCAGGGCACGAGCTCCCTCTTCCTCCCATTCTTGCTTGGTAACCCACATGTCCTCCTTGTCGGCGATCTAGTCGGGGAGTATTATTAGCTACTATACGATGATGCGGATATTCAAATGAAAAGAGAGAGAAAGAGTACGTACCAGGTTCGCCAGGACGGCACCACCCAAGAACACCATGTGTCTCCGTCGGGGCGGGTCTTCGATGCGGACCTTGAATTTCTAGGATAGGCGTCAGTACACTGCGGAGCATGTATTGGCCAGCAGGGATTCCACATACGTTCAGTCTCTCCGGGTTCCCTTGCAGCACGCGGGTCAACCACAGCTGCTTCAGCTCCTTCTCCAATCGCGAAGGCAAACCGGGGTACATGCTGCTTCCTCCACTGAGCACGATAGCCTTGTACAAGCTGGAACGGACGTCGACGTCGGCGCCCTGGATGGTGTTGAAGAGCATCTCGGCGATACCGGGCTGATCCACATCAACCAGGTGCGGCTGGAAGAGACACTCGGGGGCTTCGAATCGCTCGCTACCAACTCGGATGACTCGTCCGTCGGGCAGGGTGTAGGACTCCACCAGAACCGTCGTGTCCTCGGACAGCTTCTTGTCCAACTCTAGGTCGTAGGAAACGTAGGCAAGCTTCTCCTTAATCTGGCGCACCGTCTCAAAGTCGGCCGTACGGTTCAAGGCGTAGCCCCGACGGAGGAGCAGGGCGATCAGGTTCCGGGTGACGTCCCGACCAGCGACATCCAGTCGGCGGATGTGATGGTTCAGAACCGTGGATTCATAGACCGGAATGATGTGAGTGACACCGTCACCGGAGTCGACGACGACACCGCTGCTGAGACCTAAACAACGGAAAATCAATCAGCATGGACAGGCTCACCTATCCGGCGGGATTCCGCGCGGGCCAGACAAGCACTCACCCTGGGCGTACAATGCAAGCACAGCTTGAATCGCCACGTAGACGCCGCCAAAGTTGTAGTTCTCCAGCATGACTTCGCACATCTGTTCCCGGTTCTTCAGGGGGTTCATGGGGGGTTCGGTGAGGAGGATTTTGCGACCGGTCGGGTCGATGCCCATTTTCTCGTAGAAGGTGTAGTTCCATAGGTGTTGCATATCGTCCCATTTCTTTACGATACCGTTCTCCATCTGTGCAGCGGATCGCGCATTAACAACACGTCGGAGCCTAAGACACCATCTTCCCGCTCGGGCGGAGCGGGAGGCCACGCAAGGAGACATGGAAGACATACGGGGTAGCTGATCTGAAGCATCGATCGGGCGGCAGCGGCCTCATCTCCGCACATAATATCCTTGACGACGATATCCCCGGCCTGTTCTTCGGTTCGCAAGATAGGTCGCCCCACTATCGAAGGGAACTGGTGCTCTGGGAAGTTCTATCGAGGAGGCAGACGGTCATTAGTCGATGAAGGAAGCTTGTCACCGGGGTTCGAGAGGCAAGAGCATACCTGCGCAGCATATCCGACCTTGAGGAAACCGGTTCCTCCGTCGAGCACTGAGAGGGAGGTTAGCTGTTGACTGACGGGAGAGGGAGCTGGGGGAAGCACGGGGAAGGAGCTTACCAATGGGCATGTCCGCCATGGTGGACGTAGGAAGTGGGAAGTGGGAAGTAGGAAGAAGGGGAGTAGATAAAGATCAGGAGCAAGAGGCAATGATTCCGGAGAGGCCAGCCAATGCGACCATGGAGGATGACGTGAGGGGAGGAGGAAGATGCAGGAGAGCAGAAGGAGGCGTGGCTCTCCTTCTCCGCCCGGGCGTCGGTGCCCCAGGCAGGCACGGGCGGAGCCGCATCAGCCTCTCTCTCTCTCAATTTTCTTATATTCGTGGTTCATACATGGTCCTATCCTAAATCTGCCATTGTACTCTAGCTGAGTAGGAGGATCCTCAATTATGCCTGTTCCTGTAACTCCTCTAGAGAACGCTGCCCCATCCACTGCAGAATGACGTAGTTGTTCCCCGTGCTCCCCCGTAGAAGCTCGCAAGTCACAACCTCACTATAGACCGACAGAATAGGTAACGAGTCTATACTCAATAGCAGGTACTCAGACGGCGTACGATGGCGTATCTGATTAAACTAAACTCGGTCCATCGCCGTTGTCCGCCCGACCTCGGGTCCGCCCGGCGAGTCATCGAGTATAAGATACGGCCGATCCTCTACAAACCTCATGGAGTCATAAACAATCCCACCCTCCACCACTTCCATTCCCTTCCCCCACTGGGTCTGTCCGAGAAGAAAGAATGGCTCGGATCGGCTGGGTAAGCCCTCTCCAATACCCTCGTATCCATCACTGCTAACGCAACAAACAGTACGGCCTAGGCTCCATGGGCCTAGCCATGGCCAGCAACCTCCAAAGACACCTGGCGACCAAAAACGCCCTGAACCTCATCTACTCCAACCGGACCATGGCCCGCGGCGACGCGCTGAAATCCCTCGGCGCCACGCCGGAGTCTGATTTCCAGAAACTAGTCGCCCAATGCGGCATCATCTTCACCATGGTCTGCCCCCCCTCCCCCCCCTTCCCCCTTCTTCCCCCTTCACCATAACCAAACTAACCAGACCATATTGGGGAATTGGAAAAGGTCTCCAACGACTCCGTCCTCCAACACCTGATCACCTCAGCCCTTTCATCGGGCCACTCTCTCCGCGACAAGATCTTCGTGGACTGCTCGACCGTGCACCCGGAGACCGTGGGCCTGACCGTCTCCAAGCTGAAGGAGAAGCAGGCTTCGTTTCTCGCGGCGCCTGTCTTCGGCGGAAACCCGATCGCCGTGGACGGGAAGCTGGTGTTTGCCATCGCCGGACCGCAGAAGGCGTCGTCGGTCGTGAAGCCGCTGATTCAGGACGTGATGGGGCGCAAGGTGATTGATTGTGGGGAGGACGCGAGGAAGTCGTCGCTTTTGAAGATTGCGGGGTATGTATATGCAGGACCTAGTTGTTGATCTGATGTGTTATTGGGCACATGGCATTGGGTGACAAGTTCATTAACGTCCTCTTAGCAACATCGTGACCGTCAATATGATGGAGGCCGTGGGAGAAGCGCAGGTCTTCGCCGAACAGACCGGCCTTGGGACCGGTCCCATGGAGGAGCTCATTGGCGAGGCATTTGGCCCGGTGGCTGGAGGTTACTCGAAGAGGTGAGTCCGATCTCCTTACCTAGTATTTCATTGTTTTCTTTCCAGGAGGCTCAATTCTCGGTGATAGATTGACCACTGGTGCCTATGCGCCGCCCCTGGGCTCTCGGCCCGGATTCGGCGTGTCTCTGGCCATCAAGGACGCAAACCATGCCATGGCCATGGCTAAAGACCACAAAGTGGAGTTGCCAGGCCTAGAGGTAGCTCAAAAGAACATGGTGGCTGCTCGGGAATACGCGGGAGAGTGTCTAGACAGCAGCTCTATGTATGGAGTGCTGCGCCAAAAGGCAGGGTTGGAGTTCTGGAATGAGAAAAGCCGGAAGGGCGACTTGTAATGCTGATTATTGGAAGAGCTATTGGGTATCTGCATGCAATATAAACTGTATAGTTGTATACAAAATTAATGTACATCGTGGATAATTTACTTGTGTGCAAGGGGTTCGGGGGAAGTCCTAAATACCGCCGGATCAGGAGAACTGACGTCGATGCGACATGCGACATGCGACATATGGCATCTGCCAATCGCTCGTCAGACCGGACTTGTTTACTCGAATCCTACGCAGGACTCTCTCTACAGGCGAGATACTCGCAATTAAACAAACGGCCTGGCTTTTCAGCTCGCCATAAGCCTGATTCATCCCGAATTCCTAGATATCACACGGAATGGTTTCGCCCACGGTGACAGATCGAAGGCATTGGTTCGATCAAGCCACGTCAACGGTGCCTTATGTGAAGGAGACGATGAATACAAAATGGCTTTCAAGGCGAAAGGAATACAATAAAGGCCACCGAGAGTTGGAGTTTTATGTTGGTTGGGTCCTGTTTTTGTTTTTGTTTTGTTTTGTTTTGTTTTTTTTGCTTGTTTTCTTGTTCTTGTTGTGAGGGAGATTCAAAATGCGCCTATCCAAGTATTAAATATAAGAGTTGCCCAGCTGAACCCAGATCAGGATGTAGTCTTGAATCTGGCCGTCTCGACCAGGGACGGGTAGGCTTCGGCAAAGGCCGGCCCCAGACTCCAGTTGCTGAGGTTGCGGAAATGTCTTTCGAAGACGGGATTAATGATCAAGTCGTCGCAGTCCCCCGTCGACAGCAGACAATCGGTCGCCTCGTAGGGCCAATTGACCGAGAGCGTGCGCGTGAATGGCATGAACCAATTTTCGAACGGGTAATCCCGATACGACGTAACCACGCGGTCGCGCATCCGGGGCCAAGGAATGTAGTCCATCCAAGTAGGATGCGGAGTCAACAGCTGCGACGGCCGAGGAATCAGCCACTCCGGCAGGCGGTCGTAATTCTCGGGGGTCGGGTAGATCTGCCAGCGCATGAGTATGAACATGGTATACAGCACGGCCACCTGTTCCGGCAACGAGCTGATGTCCGGGAACGTGCGCAGAATGTCCGTGAAGACCTTCGACAGCGGATGGGAATAGACGCTCCTTTCCGGATTGAGCAGCGACGAGACGCTGGGATACGGCGGGCCCACCAGTTTCTGCTTGGGGACCCCCTGAGCCGCCTGCTGTTGACGGTTGTGGAGAAAATCCAACAGGATGGCATCCAATGTACACGTTGGAGCTATGTTTCGGATCGGGGTCAGGTACGCCGGCAGCGATTGCTCGCCAACGGGCCCGTTATTATTATAATTATTATGCGGGGGCGCATAGCCAGCAGCGATCGAGGGAGGCGCCCGGACGTTGTCCGACGAACGGCGGAAACCTTCCATTCTGGGAACCTGCTGCGACGCATCTAGTAGGAAATTGAACCCCATTCGCTCGTCGTCCCCGAAATCCAATCCATGGCACAAATTATGTCGCTGATAATCGAAGGCCGCGCGGAATGAAGTCGACGACGGTCCGGTCGCGCTATCCCGTCGGGTGCCGCCTAACGTGGGCGCTGAATGGGTGGAGGAAGGGGTTTCAACGCTGGCAACAGAGTCGGAGTATGGCTGCTCCGTAGGTCTAAGGTTATTGGCACCGGGATGGTTCGATTCCAAAAAGGGTAGAGTGGTAGAAAGGGGAGGGATCGACTTTGTGCCGCCGGACGGAGTCGAGGAAGAAGGTGGATCTAGAGAACGATCTTAGTTTTAAAACCTCACCAATGGTTGGCACCCATGTGGTCTTCAAGTACAAGCAAACAAGGGCAAAGGGTCTTTACGTCCTAATTAGGTGCGGAGTAAAGCAAAACGGACTCAGATCGATACAAAGGAGGGAAATGCAACATGAAACAAGCGACAAAAATAAAAGGGGAATTATGGGCGAGGGGGCAAAAAAAGAAAAGAAAAGAAAAGAAGAGCAACCAAAAACGAAAAGGAAAAAACAACACACGAGGCAGCTCTTACTCGAAGGGTTCTGTCTCTCCATCAGTGGCTGAATGATGTCCAAGATCGACTTCAATCCCTGCCTGATCTCTCTATTTTCCGCCTGAATGGCTTCATTCTGTTTCAGGGCCGCCTGCAGGTCGAGGAACGGTTTCTGGGAGGAGAGATCGCGCACGCGCTGCTCGAGGGAATCGATGTGCGTCTTGGTCCGCTCGCGGATGGCTCGCTGAGCCTGGCGATCGTTGGCGCGCTTCTTTGCCAGCTGCTCCGGGGTAAGGTTGGCAACGCCTCGAGCCGACGTGCTGTTCAACTTGCGCTTCCGCCCCGCAGGCCCGCCATTATCGGACGCCGGCGTTTCTGCGTCTGCAGAGACCAAACCGGTCGGGGTGGGAGAATCCTCTAACTTCAGGTCGTCCGGATCCTGGCTTACGGACGCAGACTCGATCGCCGGAGATGGCGCCACATCATTCAGAGGAGGCAGGCGGTTGGCCATTGCCTCACTCGCTGTGTTATCGAATCGTAACGGCCATTCAATACAGCCGAAAAATGGGAGGGAAAAAGCGGGAGCAAGCCAGGCACAAACCTGGTCAGCAAACCAAGAGAACAAACGGCATGGATGGAGGATTGGGAGGTGGGAGAAAAGGAAAAAGGAGAGAGAAGCGCGAAGAACACGAAGGAGAAGGAGAAAAGGAGGAGAGAGAAGCGAAGCGAAGCGAAGAGGAGGTTTCGGAATGGACGAAAGTGACAGTTCTGGAACAAGTGGAGTCCCGCTCGAACTTAATCCTGGCCATCACATGTTCAGGGTCTGCAGCCTCTTCCTTAAATGTATGTTGATGTCAGATGTACATGTACAAGTATATATAGTTGGCAGAGAGCCCAGTACGGTTTCTATCCCACCCTCCGAAATCCCAATATCCCAATGGCACGCCCAACTCCCGATCCCCGTCCCGGATCCTGCAATTCCTTCCAATCCGCCCCCAGTCTGTCTCTCGTCTTCCCTCCAATCTCCAACCGAGAATTCCGCGCCCCCGTCAGAATAATGCTGAATGGCATGTGCCTTGCGTAGAAGAATGCTGGGCGACGTCGACGGCCTCCGGAGAGCAAGCATTCTTTTCTTTTCTTTTTTTTTTTTTTACAGTAGACTAGCTGCCGGCAAAGGTGGACCGTCAAGACAATAGCGCTGGTTTAAGATGACATGGCTTGAAAATAAAATGCAACGTATGAGTAACGAAAAGAGACGCTTAGGGGTTTTCACTGAATCATATGACCCATTTTGGAAATCTATTTCCGGGATCGTTAGCTCGTCCAGTACCGAAGAAATCCACGGGGTGTGTACTTCACACTCACCTTCGTTCGTAAATACCCCTCGACCTCCGAGCTTTTAATGCCCATCTTGCCCCCCGATCGCCAGGCCAGTGGGATCATGGGAACGCGCTCCTTCACTACCACTTCGCGGTTCGGTCCCTCCACGGCGCGCACCTTATCCGGGTTGTTGGTCAACAACCGAATTCCGTGGGGGTTCGAATCCACCCCCAAGCCGAGGTCCGCCAGCATTGCCGTCGCCAGGCCGTAGCTTCGGGCATCGGCCGGATGGCGAAGCAGCAGATTGGCTTCGACGGTATCGGATCCCAGGTCTTGGAGGTTGTAGGCCTTTAATTTCTCTCCCAGCCCGATCCCACGGCCTTCCTGCCGGAGGTAGACAATGACGCCGCCGGACGCATTCGGAGGCATGGCCAGGGACTGCTCAGAAGCGACCGCAGCTAGCGTCTCCATCGGCAACGACATCAGTCGCGCGGCCTCGTCCAGCTGCTCGCCGCAGTCGCACCGGGCCGACCACGCCGTCTCGCCGGTATAGCACTCGGAATGGATTCTGACGAGCGGCGCCTGGCTGGAGCTGCTCGAGGGAGCCCCGGATGGGTTTGATACGGGACTGTCGGCGCCCTCCGTTGCGCCCTCGGCCTGCGCACCATCGTACCAACTGCTTACACGCCCCGGATGCAGGGTCCCGACATACGCCCCGCGAATCATGCGATCCATCTCCGTCTCCCCCGGGCGGACTTTGTCCAGACTTCGACTTCGGATACTGTTTCCGAAAACAATGGCTAGGTGCTCCTTGCTGTCCAAATCATTATGGTAGAGGTGCAGAAACATCTCGGCACCATTGGTGGTGGGAATGCGGGCGCGAACGATGCATTCAACGTTAGGGAGACAAGAGAGAAGTTTAGGGGGTTTGGAGATGGACGTTGGTTGTGGTAGCTGGGCCTGCTGCAGCAATTGCGCTGTGTTCAGTGACCCCCCCGGCGTGGCGGGAGGCGTGAAGGACGGTGATAAGAGTGACGCCGGTACGGCTGGCGTCACGTCGCCCGGGCCATGCTCGGCATCGTCGGACTGAGCGTCTGCGCGCAGTTCACCTATCCGACTGCTCTGTGCAGGGACTGCTGTACTTGTAGATGAAGGGTCTAGTGAGAGAGTATCGCCGAGCTCGGAGGAGGGCGTCTGAGCGGCGAAGGAAGGAGAGGCGTGAGAGGGCAAGTTCGCCATTGCGACAGATGGAGGGGAAAGAGACGAGGGGAAATTGCAATCCAAACGGTCTAAAACGACGACTAACCAGGGTCTATCGACAACCCATCAGCATTGTAGAACTTGAGATGACTCCAGACAGTGAATTGAAGCAGAAGGACAAGTGACCACTTTTCTGCAACGGCGCAGTCCAACAATGCAGGGGCAGGAGGATCCAACAGAGCAAATCTCGCGCAGCCTCGGGACGGGGCGAGTTTCTGAATCAGCCTTCGTTGGCGGGCGAAAGAGGCGGGCGAAAGAAACGGGCGAGATCGGCGGCTCCTTAGTCAGGCGTGAGTCACGGGTCTGTCACGGGTCTGGCACCTTCGCTCGTCCTCATTTCTAATCCTCGCCCCCCCGTGGATCCATTATCCAACGGGCTGGGCCTGGTGCCTCATTAATATGATTATTATTGATGACTGATTCAAGTACAGAACAGCTGGATGAATTTCACGCTCAGTCCTCCCCCACTCCAATCCTACCCCTAATGCCAATACTCGAAGGAAGCTTGTTTCACTCCTAGACTACTACTATAAATATCTGCCGGGTTAGACTATAAGAGCACCCAGTATCACTGTCTTCGGAACGGGAATATTCATTCTGACAGTTGACTAGGAAGTAGCATCTCAACCAATAGAATGGCTCGTGGCCACTTCACAGACGGTCCTTCCAACGGCAAGGGGCGAGTCACCCCCAACCCTAAATAATCGATCACTGAAAAACAGGCTTACGCCTCCCAGTCAGATCATTTGCCAAGTTAATGGGATCTCAATGTTGAAAATGACATCAATGCCGCGGTTACGCTGGCGCATCCGTCCTATCTCATGTGAAGTGGATACACGATCGACATCGATTCCTCGCGCACAACCCCCCATGGGGTTGACCCCGAGAGGGGAATTAATTAAAGCTGGACAGTCGCTGCCTCGTGCTTCGTTCCACGCTGCCTAAAAGATTCACCGGTCCTTCTTTTGTCTCCCTTCTGTGCTGTCTTTGCGATGCGGTGGGAAGTCGACCGGGTGATTTGCTACATTTAGCCCCAACTGAGGCCGATTCCTTGGACCAGCAACCGGTTTACTGTTCTATTCTGGGCGGGACCGTTGAGAGGCTGATTTTTTAGACAATGTCTAAATCCGATATCGAGCACAGCTCAGATACGTCAGAATCCAATAATGGCACGCCCGCGCCGGTCAAACCTACTCTCTTCCAGCGATGGAAGGCCCACATGAAGAAATGGTGGTGGCTTTACCTGATTATTTTCTGCATTCTCGTATTGGTGATTGTTCTGCCTATGTGAGCACTTACCATCCGATCCCATCTCAGTAGCCTGCGCTGACTTAGACACCTACAAAGTATCTACGTAGGGATCCCTAACTTCGCGAACAAATATGTCAACGACAACAACTTCGATGCATCCGGTCTGACCATCACGAATCCAACCCCGGACTCGTTCCATATCCGCCAATCCCAAGAATTCCATGTCGGAGGCGGAGTCAGTGGCAGCGGACATTTGGCCCCCTTCAATGCATCGCTCAGTGCCCCCGGTTCGGACAGGAGCTTTGCTACTTTCCCCGTCGACGAAGTCGAGTTCAGCAATAGTGCCGTGCTGGAAATCGACCAGGATCTGCACCTTTCCTGCGTCAGCTGCTTCTCCCAGTTAGCGGCGTCCGCGGTCACGAGTAAAGAATTCGAGGTCCTCATCACTGGAAACCCAGATCTCCATATCAAGGGCCTTCCGACTTATTCTCTCGATATTCATAAGACCATGAAGCTGCAAGGTATGTTCTACCTACACTCCATCACGAAGCAGAACAAATTTTTATATCCAAAGAAAAAAGACTGACACACTTTCTAAACCAGGCTACGATGCTCAAGGTAAAGACACATCATAACACAATCCCTCAATCAAAGATACCTACCTACTAACAAACGCAACAATCTACAGAATTCCTAAGCCGCGACGGCGCCTTCAACGTAACCGACCTACACCTCCTCGATCCCCCTGTAAACGGCTACAACGTGAACGCCACAGTGGAATTCAAAAATCCAACCCCCTTCGACGTCGAGGTCGTACGTGATGTCCTTTCCTCAATTCCCATCAGTAGCCCTGAGCACCCTAACAGCAGCCCACGCTAACTCTCTTCTTCAGGGTACTGTCGGCTTCAACCTCACGTTAGGCGATCAAGAGCTCGGCTACATCGACATTCCCGATCTAACCCTACGACGCAATCTCACCAGCGCCGACGTCCTAGGCAACATCAGTATCAAGTCCCTTGTGCGTCAGGGCATATTTGAATCTAGCAACGACGAGATTGGCAAGGTGACGATCGGGTTGCACGGCAATCGGTGCGTCTATAAGGGAACGGAGATCCCGTATTTTACGGCCGCGTTCAAGGCCATGAAAGTGTCGCTGGATGTGGATCTGATGAAATATGCGAAGTATATACTTTGAGTCTGCGGGGTAGAAACTTCCCTAGTTGGACTTTGGGCATGGCTTCAGAGCGTGAATCGTTCAGCATAAATCAGAATAGAATTCACTCAGCCTTCAGCCAGACCACATGTTACGAAATCTTAGGATTTTCTCTAGCGCTTTCCTATGATAGCCAGTTAAATATGGTTAAATATGAAGACTACCCTAGAATATTATCGAAACCGGACAAATATCCAAAGCAAAAACAAAAACAAAAAGCAACCCCCTACAATTTATCATCCAAACGCCTCGCTTCTGATGAGCAGTGTAATTTTCAACCTGCAGCAAAATAGCAGTACCAATATCAAACGCCCAAACCCCATACTAAGTAAATCAAATCGCCAAGGCTCAATGGGTATCATGTTCTCCGGACGGGTTAGAAGTAGAAGCTGTTTCGCAGACTGGTCTTCGAAAAAGTTGTCTATTTGCCGGGAATGTCAAGAACAAACCGACGGTCAACTTCCATTTCCTTGTCGTCTTCCTCTCCTTCGAACTTGAGACGGTAAGTGTCTTTTCGAGACCCCATCACTTCCGCACGGTAGAACGTGGTCGTGTCGGGATACCGCGCCAGGACCTGCTTGCCCACGCTGAAGGAGGGCAATGTTGTGCCAACCCTCGGAATGGGGATCAGAGAGACGGCAGTGGTTTTGTACACCGCGCCCTGCTCGCCATTTTCGTTCGGCTCAGGGTCTTGGACATCATACCTTGAAATAGGTCAGTTATTTTGCAACGTAGACTGGGAGCCGTGGCATACCGTTTTTTATGCCCCTCGCCCGTGATCGACTTGATAATGCACTGGATGCCCTCGCCTTCAACGCCTTGTTTGTTTTTGTTGTGCTTGAAGACAACTTCGGCGCCAATGGTCAGCTGCCCGGTGCGTTCCGCCACCATGCCCTTGGTACTCTCCGCGCCTTCTTCGATCTTCACGTACACACCGTCTCGGCTTTCCCGGCCGTCGCGGGTCTGTGCGCTAGAGACGCTGGTACTGCGCTGGGCAGCACCCTTGCGGTTCGCCTTATCGGAGAAAGACGGACCCGACGGACCGGGAGAATCAGTGGCCGATCCATCGACGTCGTTTCTCTTCTTGCGAGACTTGCCCAGAGCAGAAGCACGGTTGAGAGGTGCTTCCATTTCAGACGCCTGGCGAAGAGCGGTCAAAAGCCCCAGGTTTTTGATCACGTCACTAGGCTCGTCCTGGAGGATAGCTCGCTCTTCCTCGCACAGCTTGGCCAGTTGACGGTAGAGACCATCCAGTTGGTTATGCTCGCTGAGCGTGGGTTCTGTATTCAGAAGTTAATGCATGCTCACCGCCGTTGCAGCGCAACGTAACATAGGTTAGGAAGACACCGTTTTATCATCGCCATCCAGAGATCGCTAGTTACAACGGGTTCTTTATCCTGATGTTGCATAGTTGCGAGCAATAGAAGGTAGTTACTTACTTCCACCATCTTTTCCGATCTTCTCGTTCAGCGCATGGATCTGCTCGCTGATGACCTTCTGCTTATCATTCTTTTCTTTGGCCTTACGCAGATCTTGTAGAATCTTGTTCCACATGTCAGTCTCCTCGTTGGCAGCCAGGCCATTGTCCCTCGGCATGGGAGGGCCCCTGGGGCGGTTGCGCGACATCGCGGACGACTGCTCAGGCTCTTCAAGCTCCTCAGGAAATTCAGGGACGACCTTAGGAACCTTGGGAACTTCAGGAACCAACGCCTTGGCTTGCTTCTTTGGCTGCGCCTTTCGTTTGACCTTGGCCGGGGGAGTAACCGAGTCTTTGGCTTTCTCCAGAGTCAAGGCCTCCCACTCGAAAGCAGAGACGATATCCTGGTTGACAGTACTGCGCGTGCCACGGGCTGCACCCTGGCGAAGATTATGCGGCGGAAGAACAGCAGCACCGGCCTTGGCCTTGGGAGCGAGCAACGACGGGCGAGTCTCCGGGGCCGGTGATTGTTGATGATGCGAGGCAGCGCGGGTATTCTTGGCGGGCGCCTCGCGGCTGTCGGCAGCGCGCTTGGCCAGCGAGCGCTGATTGGACGGTGCCATTTCAGTCACGGGGGGGAGGCGGAGGGCCGAATGAGGTTTAGTGCGGGATGCCCGGAAGCAGTGGAGGGGCAGTCGGTGGCACAAACGAACCGTCGTCACCCTCTGGTCTTTCTTGTTCTTTCTTGGAATCTGGAAGCGAAGCTGAAGAGACCTTCTTTGAAGGAAGAGAAGCTGGAAAGGGACGCCGATTGTTGACGAAGGTGGGAAAATCACCCTTCGTCTGAGTGAATCCTTTGAGTCGTGCTTGCTTCAACTGCACTTGCAATCGCCTTCTCCGGGACACAATGCGCGTGCCGTTGTTCCGACTCCAGTGTGGTAAGTGAGGGTTCTGTTGTCGCAGTGGAACTGTTGTTTTTGAAGAGGCTAATTGATGGTGGGCGGCGTATGCAGGAGTCAACAGTTATGACTGGGGTAAGAGCAGGCAATCTCCTGTTGCATGGTGAATACTTGTACTGAGCGTCCATTTAGGAAAGGTCGGTCATGAGTCTGCTGCAGCCAAATATGCGGCAACCACTGCTGCCCCTGACTTCTCGATAGAATCCGAAAAGCCATATGCGGAAGTCAGTTACCAGCAACCCTCCTCTTACCACGAGTCCCATGCTAATCCTGATGACGTAGCTATGGATGGGCACGCATCCCTCCCTTCCGTCGAAAGATCTCGAGACCCAGCGGACATTGCTCGATCTAGTGCAGGATAACCAGGCTTTGATGTCTACGGAGATAACAGAAAGATACGGCGGAAAGCTCCCGTTCCTGTTCAAGGTGCTGTCGATTCGGAAGGCTCTCAGCATCCAAGCCCACCCAAACAAGAAGCTGGCTGAAAAGCTTCATGCCCGGGATTCCCAGAACTATCCCGGTAACGATACGCGATACAACTCAGCTGTTTGAACTTCCGCTGATTGCCTCGTACAGATGACAACCACAAGCCCGAAATGACCATCGCCATTACGCCGTTCGAGGGTCTGTGTGGCTTCCGTCCGTTGGCCGAGATTGCTCATTTCCTCGACGCCGTCGCACCCCTGCGTCAACTGGTCGGCGAAAATGCGGCCTCTCAATTTGAGAACACGATCAAGGGCTCGGAGGACTCGGAGGACCCTGCGGTGACGCAGAAGAACAAGGAGGTTTTGCGGGCGGCATTCACATCTCTCATGCAGTCATCACCCGAGAGTATCGAAGCCGCCACCAAGGAGCTCATCACCGCAGCCCAGAACTCCCCGAATAGCTTTGGCACCTCCACCAGCACACCCGACACCAACCCCAGCAACCCGGCCGAGCTGGCGGCCATCATCACCCGCTTGAACGGACAGTTCCCCAACGACATCGGCCTGTTCGTATTCTTCTTCCTCAACTTCGTCAAGCTATCTCCCGGAGAGGCCATGTTCTTGAAGGCGGACGACATCCACGCCTACATCTCCGGAGACATCATCGAGTGCATGGCATCCTCCGACAACGTGGTGCGCGCGGGCTTCACGCCCAAATTCAAGGATGTCAGTACTCTGACGGACATGCTGACATATTCGTATGCGCCCATCGAGGAGCAAAAGCTGGAGCCCGCAGATTACCCGTACGTAATCCTCAACGTGGCGGCTTACTCCAGCGGCTCGTCCAGTCTGCTCTACGACCCTCCAATCGAAGAGTTCAGCGTGGTGAAGACGGAGCTAAAGCGGCCCGGCGCCAAGGCGACGTTCGACGGTCTAGCGGGCCCCAGCATCGTCATCTGCACGGGCGGCTCTGGGCGCATCACGGTGGGCCATAAGACGGAGGAAGTCAAAGAAGGTTATGTATATTTCGTGGGGGCCACGGCCGAGTGCATCGTCGAGAGCACCGGCGAGGAGGATTTCACCACTTTCAAGGCCTTCTGCGACCTGACTGGCAAGGAGGACATGGTGAATGGACACTAATGCTGTGCATATGGAGTAAACAAGTAAGCAAACACAAGCCAAGCAACAAAAGACCCATGTAATCCCTGTACGTTTTCTGCATTGCACTCTTTTAGTTTCTTCCGCAGCCGAGGTTGTATGCAGGCGGCCCTCGAGTGAAAGTGGGATTTCTCCTCTCGTAGGCTTATTTATATCCATGCATGTCTTCCCCTCGCTGATCTTCTCCTTCTGCTCTTCTCTTCTCCGTCTTCCCCTCTCTCGACCCATCACCAATTAATTGCATCCTCCCTCGACCCCTCCCACGCCCCAAATGGCTACCAGTCCTCTCTCGCTCTCGCTCTGGGAGAGAGCCGGATTACGCCTCATACAGCTCTCCGCCTTGGGATCGGTGCTCTACAGCGCTTTCACGGGCGGATTCCGCGGTAAATCCGGGGCAAAGACCTACCTGCTCCATGTCGGCAATGCGCTGATCAGAGCGCTGGCCGGGCGACTGAACACCCGACAGCTCCAGTAAGCTCTGCGACCAGTATATGGCGTTCTAGTGTCTAGACTGACAGACATGTGAAGATATTCATATCCCTCGCCCCAATCCGTGTACGAAAGCTTCATGAAATCCAGAGGCCTGGAGCCCGACAGCATGACGCTCGTCGATGGCGCAACGGCGCATTGGATGGGGAACAAGAACGCGAAGAACGTAGTCATCTACTATCCAGGTTTGTCTTCTTCCTTCTTCCGTACCTAGATGAACCAACAAATTAACACAATATAATCACAGGCGGCGGCTTCGTCATCCCAGCCACAGAAAACCACTTCAAATTCTACGCCTCCCTCCTCGACCCCCTGAACGCCTCTAACCACGACATCGCCCTCCTCTTCGTCAACTACACCCTCGCCCCGAACACCGTCTACCCAACCCAACTGCGCCAGGCCGTCGACGCCCTGCGCCACGTCCTCGTCCACACCGGCCGCTCCCCGTCCACCGTCATCCTCGGCGGCGACTCCGCAGGCGGGAACCTCGCCCTGGCCGTGCTGCTGCACCTGTCGCATCCGCACCCAGCCATCGAGCATCTGGCCCTGTCCGAGCCTCTAGCAGGGGTATTTGGGTTCGCGCCGTGGGCGAACTTCAGTCTGGATGGGCGCTCGATGCGCGAGAATAGAGGTAAGGATATGATTCCTCCGCATGCGCTGGGGTATTGGGCAAGGAATTATCTCGCTGGGCAGGAGGGAAAGGATAAGGACGCGTGGAGTGAGCCGGATAGAGCGCCGCTAGAGTGGTGGATCGATGCCAGGGAGAAGACGCAGCAGATGCTGTTTTTGACGGGGTCGGATGAGATCTTGTTTTCGGCGATCGATGACTTTGTGAAGAAAGTCAAGGTATGTTTTTTTTTCTTCTTCTTCACCTCTTTCTTTTATGACTCTCTGATTTCTGGGAGACGTCTGGAAGAGCAGTACTAACGGATCGGCTCCTTAACAGTCTGTAGTCCCAGACATCACGTACGTCGTTGGCCAAGGAGAAACTCACGTTGCGCCAGTATACAGTGCGGATTTCCTCAGCGAGGAAACAGAGCAGGGCAAGGCACTGAAGAGTTGGCTGGCCGCTCAATTCTGAGTAGCAATTCTGGTTGCAGATTGCATCGGTTGATGTTATCTTCCGATCACGATCTAAGGTTCGTTTATGATCTACAGCAAATACCCAGCGGTCGCACAATGTTGGACACGCACCAACCCAGTGTAACTGGTTCAGACGCTGGTAGACTGGAGGCCTCGCCTTGGTTTTCTTTCTAGGCATCACAAATAACGTCTATTGTAATGCAAGATACTCTTTCCGTGGAACTAGATATGTGAACAGAAAAAAAAAATTTAAGAAAGAAAAGGCTTTGCAGATAATACCTGATCATACAATCGCTACGCCGTTCGCATAATTCATTGCAAGAAAGGAGAAAGAAGATGACAGAAGATAATTAAGACGACACCCGCGGAGCATACTTTGCGGCCGCTGTATCGAAGAAGTCGCTCTTCTCTTGGATATCGGTCAGGAGGGCGTGCGAGGGCTGGGCGCTTTGCAGACGTCTATATTTAATACTCCATATTAGCTGTGATCGGTCACTGTGACAAACTAACAAGCACAGGGGTACGTACGCCTCCAGATCCTCGGTCGGCTTTCCAGCCAACACATTCAACACGACGGTGTTGGCAATCAGTTCCGCATCTTCAGGGTATTTCTCCAGTGCCGCCGTCAACGCGGACTCGGCCTCGGGCAATCGACCCAGGTGAAGCTCCGCGACGGCCTGGCCGACGATCGAAAGGGGTGCAGACGTGCTAGGCGCGGAGGCCAGTTCCTCGTAGACGTAAAAGGCAGATTGGTACTTCTCGCCGCCCTGCAGGATAATTAGCTCGGATTCACCTGCAAGTAACGAAGAGAGGAAGAGAGAGGAGGGGAGGGGGGGGGGGAAACAACGTACAACTCTCATACCAACCCACGACTCCGCCAGATTGACCAGAAGCGAATCTTGAGCCCAGCGCTTAGCATTCTGAACCTCCTTGAGGGCGAGATCCGAGCGGTTTTGCTGCAGATGGATATGGACGATCAAAGCCACACTGTTTCCCATAGAATCAGCATCAACTATACTCCCACACATACTTTCCTCCCCTAGATAACAGAACAAGCCACCAGGCAGAAAAAAGAAGTGATCACATACGCCTCCAAATTCCCCTGATGCTTCGCCAACAACGCCAAGGCGTCTTCACTCTGGCCCTGCGCCTGGAGCACCGTCCCGCCGAGGACCTGCACAGTAGCATTATCCGGGTAATTCTCCACGAGATCCTGCACCAGCTGGGCCGCAGCGTCGATGCCGCCCACCGAGTGCTGCGCCAGGGCCTTCACGGCCGCCAGGTCGGGGGTATCGTCGGCGTCGACGTCGGCGAGGACCTGGGCCGCTTGGCCGAGGGCGATTTGAGCGCGCAGCTTGAGTACGCGCACGGGGAGGGCGTTCTCCGAGGAGAGGGCGGAGGTGTCGAAGTCGATTACTTCTTGGTATTGGCCTTGGTGGTAGGCATTGTGGATGTTGATGAGTTCTGGATTGCGGAGACCGGAGGGCTCAAGTCAGTTTGATTGTGGGGAGGGGGGTTGAGAGTGGTGCTAGGGAGAGGGAGGGGGAAAATACGTACCACCTTCCGCTGAGAATGGATCCATTGTGGCTAGAGTCTGAGATCGAGAATTGAGGTGCAAGGAAGAATACAAATGTCAATGGAATATAGTAGGCAATCAATCGGGGACTTCGCCGGCGGGAAGTCGTCACGTTGTCATTCCTGGAATGGTAGGCGGTGAGAAGTATAATTTATTGTGATTCATCACATTATTCATAACTATATGATTTCTACTGTTCTACTCCGTACGCTTGAGGGAAATTCTCAGGAATGAAATAAATAATACCAAGTCGGCTGTAACCGCCCAGAATAATATGAGCGTCCCAGCCGCATCTTTCATATTCATTAAAACAGGAAGAAGAAAGATAGAAATAAACGGGTCTTCGCGTCAAGGGCATCTTCAAGAACCCTGTAGGCAAACGACCAGGATTGATATCAATCAAGAGAACACACTCCTCTTTCCTCGAGGAACGGAGTGTCCTTGGATCCAGTCTCGTACATGTATTCCTCCACCATATATCCCAGTGATGCAACCGTTTCCGTGGTGACTCCTAAAACAATGCGACCATTCTGCACACCGAAAAAGAACAAAGGAAAATCGAATAGAACGTGTGAAATGCCACCGGGATTCCAAATGTCGAGACAAAATCATATGCATAGTTGAAAACCAACAATCAAACAAGTACAACAAGAGCACAGGTAGAGGGTATCGCCACATCAAACAAATAAAATCCAGTCGCAAAAGTAAAATCAGAAAGATCAGTCAGAGCGTCTTGAACCTGCAATGGCGATGACGCAGCTATGCATCGCTTCCCGGCAACAGAATAGAAATCAACGTAGGTTTCCTTCGGACCCTCCAGTGGTAACCTCAGTAACCGCATTGCGCCCAAGGTCCCTAAGCAAAAAAACACAAAAAGGAAAAGAGAGGGAGTGAGTGATGAAAAATCCGATGCAACCGAAACTGTCAGTCATAACGCCGCACCTTTTAATAGCACATGATTTGGTTGTAAGGATGGAATAAAATGAAATGATAGGATGAATAAAAGAGAAGGAAAAAAATACAATAGAGATGAAGTGAAAACAGTATGAGTAGGCGGAATCTTCGCCGTGAGATCAAGGAGGTAAAGAGGCGGTAGAGGCGGTAGAAATAGTAGGGGTTAAGGCTGGCGAGGCATCTTTATCGTCTAAGCTCGCGGGGGTCTCGCTGCCTTTGTCGGACTGCAGGTCCTTCTCTCGCTCGGTCGATGCAGTTCGTTTGAACACGGTCTGCCCGATCTGGCGGAGGATGCCCATGCGTTCGGCTCGAAGCTCATCGGGGTCTACCCGGTGGGCGGGGATCGGATCCTCCTTGGAGATTTTGCAGAACAATGTCGAAAACAAATACTGGTCACCACCGCCATCATACAAGGGAAGGTAACGATAGCCTTCCGACAAGTTGCTAAGTTTTGCGGTGAACGAGGCGAGCTGGACACAGTTGTTGCTTCCCGTGCTGCGGCCATCCACAGAGCTCCAGACAGTCCAGCGAACGAACACCAGATCGGGGTATTTGGTTTCAAGGGAAAGCTTGAACTGGTCATTGAATATGGGGCTGTACCCGTTGCTCTTTTCGACCCGGGTGCGGCGTCGATGCGGATAACCGATTCCCGACATGCCATTGCGAGCAGAGGCGTTCATGCCCCCTTGGCCAAAAACAAAGCTCTGACCTCTGTCGTCGGCGCTGAACATCTCAATCTCAACATATGGATTGATGCTGTCGTCAGGGCCAATACTCCGAGGACGCGGCAGTTGCTGGGCTGAAATGACATCAATAGAGAATCTCATAATGTTCCACTGTCGAGCCTTGGGGTCCGCTTCGTTCGGAATCTGAGGCATACGCAGGGTCTCGGGCTTAAGCACGTAGCCAGTGCGATCACTGCCAGCCGCAAACATGGCCTGATTCATCTCCATGCCAACATCATATGTCTGCCAGTTCAGTGCCGCCATCTGGACCCCACGTCGCCAGAACTTGAGAGGATCGAAATTGGACGACCTTAGCCGGAAGCCGGAGGGATAAACGCGGGTGAGATACTTTCGATTGTGCTTCTCAAGCAGCACCTTGTTTTCGGCATCGCGACAGATGCTCTCGAAAGCCCGCTCGGCAAACGAGTATACGTGGTTGAACTTCTGGCTTTCGGCGGATGAGAAGCTGTGCCATTTGTATCCTCGAGTATACACTCCCAGGTCCGAGAGAGGCTTGGTGATTTTGCTCTTCTGGCGCTTCTTCGGCTGATTCTTTGCCGACACGAGAGCCCCATCGCTGTCCTCCGTGGCACTGCTCAAACTGGTGGTGGTGAATGACCTTCCGTCCTGGGTTAGGAACGAGGAGACCGTTGTATCTTGGCCAACTGTGGAGGCAGTAGAAAGGGGGGGAAGGCCTGCAACTGCCAAACTATCGGCTACTGCCGGGCGCATGAAGGGGGAGCTGGCGCTGCGCTTCCGTCCGTGCTCACCAAGCGACATCCCCGACTCTTGCCGCATCCCTGCCTGAGGCTCATCACACGTCTTGACTTTGACCAGGATGCGACCTTTCAGCTCCTCGGGAGACGGGAGAACGAATGTGTTGGTTAGCAGTGGCTCCAGCACGAGTTGCTCCTTGAAGGTATCTTTCATAATTTTCACCATGGCCAATTGCTGGTCCGAGTTGCAATGGACCTCGAGCGACAGGATGAGAGGGAAGTCGGTGGTGATGAATGCGTAGCGGTTGATGACAGTAATGCAGTCGGCAAACAAGACACTCGTGGTCATGGTTCTTCCGTGCGACACAATGGGCCGACCATCAGCACCATCCCAGCAATCAATCTCCACACAGCGGCATCCTTGTGACAAAGCACTGATGTAGGCCTCAGTGCTGGATGCGCCGGCAACCTGGCGTCCCAATAGGTAGGTGTTATGTGAGCTCGAGATGAAATATTCGTTCAAAGGCCTGTCGAATCTTGACTGCGGGGGCCGAGAGGCATAGATGCCATTCCAGGACGAGGCCATGTAGGATGAGAAGGCTCCCAGATTCATTCGGAGAACTGGCTCATCCCCGGATTCAGGAATACTCGGGGTTCTTAGCTTTGATTTCCGGACAAATTTGTCGAAGACTGAAATCCAGTAGCCTCGGTCAGAATCGATGTCCTCGTGCTGCACGTCACGCAGGAAACTTAGGAATTCATCGAGAGTGAGGCCCTCGCAGTCTGCTGCGATGTGCTTGAAGATGGCGCGGACATCCTTCCGCTCTTTCAGAAGCGCGACGAAGTCCTTGAACTCGTCGAAGTTCAATTTTCCCTTATTCCCAGCATCTGCTTTGAGGAATTGGGTGTGAAGCATGCTCTTAGAGCAGTTGATGTGCAAACTGTGACAAATACTTTCAACAGCACCGAAATCGAGGCGCTCGTCTTCACCAGATTTGGTACCATGAGGGAACAACCGCGACATCTCACGTTGCCAGTGAGCTTTCAAAGCGGCCTCGCTCTGGCCGGATCCTGCCAGACCAGCCATGAGACCAATTCTGTAGCGTGAGATGTCTTCGAGAGTTGTCGTCCAGAGGTCGAGGATGTGGTCATTGGGGGCGATCAGGTGCAGGGTCTTCACGGCTCGGCCCTTGGAGCGCTCGGCATCGACAATAACGATCGTGAACCAACGGCTCTCGGCATCCTGCGGAACCTGATGTTCCTCGCGGTAGTTGCGCGCATCGGCGCCCACGCGAATCTCCTTAATGTCATCGATGTAAAATCGCTTCGCCGGGTTCGAGACATCCCAGTACACTTTGCCCGCGTCAAGGTCCAGAAAGAAGCGGACTTGCTTCCTCCTCTTCTTCGTGACCTTGGTCAAGATAGTACCGCGCTGGATCGCCGAGTCGACTTTGGGTGCGATAGCGCCGGCACTACGAGCAAGCCCCGAAGGCTTATCACTCTGCAGGCTGGATGCATCCGAGCCACACCAGGCGCCGAGCGAGTCCAACGTGTCGTAGCTGTCTTCTTCGTTACTGGACTCGAGTGCATTGTCGCGGCTGTTCTGAGTTCCGGTTTTGCTGTCACTGCGTCTTCGCATGATTACCGGGCCGGAGCTACGGTCCCGCTTCTCGTTGTGGGAGGTGGATTGACGCCTTCGCGTAAGCTTGCTGGCCGCGCCACGGGAAATTCGACGCATTAGGCCGGGGCCTTTGTTGTTGTTGTTGTTGTTGTTGTTGTTGTTGTTGTTGTTGTTGTTGTTGTTGTTGTTGTTGTTGTTGTTGTTGTTGTTGTTGTTGCTGTTGGCGGCATCACCGGACCCAGAGGCAGTAGCAGTTCCCGGGAAAGCCATAGCAGATTCGCCGAGCTCGAGGGTAGAGGGAGGGACAATGGGGAATGAAGATACGCGATCTCGAAGCCCGTCCGTGGCGGAGTGCAAAGGGGTCCCGGAAGGGCTGGAAGCATTTGAAGGAATGTAGGTAGGGTGAAGAGAGTTCGGGGTGGTAGTAAGAGAAGAGGTATATAGAGGGCCCGAAGAGGGGTTGGAAGAAGGGAAAGAGGTCACGACATGGTGAAGATTGGGGGATTTAGGGAGCGAGGTAGTCAGTTTTAAATTGGCGTTGGTATCGCCATTCATAGTCGAGGCGGGCGAAGTAGCGGCGTTAGCCATCGCGGCTACACTACCAGGCGTACCACCCAGCTGCGAAACGTGAGACTGTCGACCTGTCGTGAACCGTGCCAGTGTCTGAGTCACCTGGACTCATAAAGGGACGAATGAACAACGCGGTAGGAACTAAGCGGTGGTGTTGGTTCTGAAAATGGCGGCCTATAGCTGGAATGCAATACGAGCCGAAATAGGGAACGTGTCTGGCTGAATCATGCAAAAGCCACGTCCTTAGCGGGATTGCTGTGGTATGGATGTGTGCATCTTGGCCTGCCTTTGATGCAATGCGTCGTGCCCTGCCGGAGAGCGCTCGCGAAGAAGGGAAAAAAGATTTTCAGGTCCCTGATAACAATTGAAACAGACACTGGCGTTGTGTAACAATGGAATCGACAAAAGAGAATGCTGGAGATTTCGACGTGGATTCGTTCTGCCCCCCTTTAAGAGAAGAGAGGGGAAATAAATAAATTCAAATCCAGCAAAAAGATGAATTGATGACTTGGCTTCCCGGGGTAGATCGCTTTGGGAAATCAGTCTTCGTCACGTTCCTTGATATGCGCTCTTCCGGTCCTTTTCTTGAATTTTTTTTTTTCTCTCTTTTAATCCCGGGCTAATCTTTCCAGTCTAAATTCGTAATATTTTTTTTTCTGCCAGCCCCTCTTCAATCTGTCGATCGTCCAGTACGCGGGGAAAGCTGTGTTTCTGCAAGTACAAGCAAAGGATGCGGAGACGGACCAATTGAACGGAGTCGCTGCTGACGGAGTCAGATTCGTTCTTTCCCTGCTTGCCGAGGGATGGTTGGATGGAGAAAGCGTGGTCTAGGAGGGGAGAGGAATCGAAAGGAGCATGCAAGTCAATAGTCGAACGCGCAGCGCATGTGTCGAGTTGTCAGCAGAGCCCCTCCGCGTCCGAATTGATTGAACCAGGGAAATCAGCGGTGCGTCCGGCCGGCGTGGCTATTCGCCAGGAGCGAGAGAAGGCTGAGGGAAAATGGACAATCGGCGGCGGCGACGAGGATCGGAAGTGCAATGCAGGATTGCCTGCCAACACAGTGATGCAGGCGGTCCAAAGAGGAAGGGCGCGCGGATGGGCAATCGGAGATTGGACCGAGTTAAGGAAGACGTGAAGGTTGCGACAGCTTGTCTAGTGCGGTTCAATGTCTTGCGGTTTCAATCTCCTGCACGGTTACGTGGAGTGGATGTAGTCGAGGACCTGCAGCAGAAAACCCGCCAGGATGTAAGTAAGAGTAGGTAGGCAGGATGATCATGCGACGGACGACGGTTGCCAGCGTTATTCCTTTGCGCCAAAGTGCGGAATGCAGGTTGCGGAAGGCAAGGGCACAGACAATCCGGAGGGATGGGGAGACAAAAGAGATAAAATAGAGCCCGACTCTCTTGGAGCTCTTATGGGGGTTTCCATCAGGCGATTGGCGGTTTGGTTGGACAAGAGAGAGGCTTGGGGATTTTTTTTTGGGGGGGGGGGGAAGGATTTTGGAAGGCTCGAAATCGAAGAAACCGATGGATGTTTCAATGAAAGAGAGCTACGGTGGAGACGAGGTATTGTCTGTACGGTACGGTATGCATACAGACAGTACCCGTACCGAACGGCGGTACT
>NGZO01000001.1:3506722-3603139 GCA_002215965.1 Aspergillus persii
TTTTTTTTTTTTTTTTTGCTCACCACCTGCAGCAATCCGGCCCAGTTTCCAATTGTCGACTTATCAGCCAGCCAGCCTTGGAGGTAAAAGGCCAGAAACGTGCTTGTGGCTTGCTCATAATCAATAGTTGCGGCCATTGACAATGCGACCTGCCTGACCCAACCATCGGCCTATAGTTGCCTCGTGATCTGAAAAGGGCGCCCGCTGCTTTCGTTCCGATTTTGCCTTTGTGGTTTAATAATCATTCTCCCTGCATTATCTCGACATTTTTTTTTCCCACTCGTCCTTCCTCGCAGGGTCAGTGCCCACTTGCAAGACGCATTGCTCATGCTCATTTCGGTCTCCGCATGCCATGTTCTCGGATAATCTGTGTCCATTGGTCGCTATAATGATCCATGATTCGGTTGCAAGGCTGCTGTTGTTATCAATTCATCCCGTCACCCCAAGGCCGTGCGCATTCGCTCGCTATCGTCTGACGTCTGACGTCTGACGTGTGATTTGACTTCTGAGGCAGTCCGCTTTTCGGTCCTCCGTACATTTGCGAGTAGTAAAGAACTAGGGATGAGTAGGGTCTAATCGTTGAAACCTTGGTTGCAATTGCAACTTTAGGGCAGAGGCCCACCGACGACAATGTCCGAGGCTCGGAGCTGTATATCCGCTGCTACTGCAACGGGGCATAATATGAGAATATGAGGTTCGGGTCTAAATTCTTTCATTCCCAGTTGATCTTTTTTTTCTTTGTTTTGTTATATTTTTATTTTTATTTTTATTTTTACCCCCCCATCTTTTACATCCATACTCTGAAGCACTGATTGTTCCCCGATGTCCAAATAGGTTGCTAACCTTCCAGAGTGGATATGCTAGTCACTGTCTCATTCTAGAGATTCTCTAGTTGAAACCTTGAAACTCGTAGTCTGATTCGCCTCAAGGTATGGCCAATTCTGCAAAATATCTCTAAGACTCCATATGTGCCCTCCTGTTTCCTTGCCTTCTCATTTTCCCGTCACCGCTTTGCAATCGGATCGGACCGACAGCAGCGCCACATCCGTATCCAATTCCAACCATGCAGTTGTGAACCAGAATAATGCACTATGCGCAGTCCGCTGGAAAACGGCAACCGGCAATACGAGGTGCTTTCTTTTTCTTTTTTCCTTTTTTCCCATATATGCATTTCAGCCTCCACATTTCTCCTACTACGGATACGGAGGAATGTATTGGCCCGAAGTCCCCACAATGCGAGACCTTCGCCTATAGACGCAGTCGCCGCACAGTTTCAGCATGTCGGGAAACCATCGTTGGGATCATTGCATTGGTCTTGGATCTCCCACTAAAAATAGCCGTGGTTTCTGGAAGCCTTCGACGGTCCAACCCACACGGCACACAGAAACCGTGGGATTTGGTTGCGGGCCAGCGGCAGTGCACGGTGCTAGTCGCCTTCCCTGTCTTAGCAGTTAGCAACTTAACGCCCATTCCAGTAATTCCGTACTGGCATGTCGCACTGGAATCTGGAAATTCTTAGCGAAGCCCCACGAAGGTCATTTGCGCTCCTCCAATGAAGAATGATGCAATGTCGGGCAACGGTGATTAGCTAACGACGAAAACGGCACGCAGTCCGCCTGGAGATTATCAGATCTCACGGCGTGGACAAAAATTCGGCCGGGAGAAATTTGAGGAATTGAGGTACTCCGGAGTAGAGTTACTTCGCCCGAAACGTGTCCTTCTTGGCCCTATCTGAAAAGTGGATTAGCTTGATGCGACGTCGTGATGAGAAAGCGCCGTACTTGGCAGTTAGCGAGTGCCACCCATTTCGGCGCGAGGCTTAAAATTATTGGGTCCAAAAATGAGGTGAAAAGGTAGGGCATGACTGGTCTCTCGGTCAACCACAATCTCACAAATCCCCATATTATTGCTGGCCTTTCCCGACAGGCAAAACTCCCGTCTGTCCCGGCCCTTTCTGCCTTACGAGTTACGCCAACTCGTCTGCCGCTGGCTCCACTTTTCATTAGAGATGCCCTTCGTTGGTATCGCAAAGCTCCAATCAACTTGAAACGGCCGCATAAAGCTTTACAGAGTATGCCGGTTGGGCGTAAGAGTGTTACGACTCTCTGCAAGGCGGACAATAATATGGCTCGACCGGAAAAATGTCATGATAGATGCATACCGGAATGTCCACGTCAGACGACGTGGCCTGTCACTGCGGATGATAAACTACAACCTAGTCTAGACGCCTAATCGGCCGCGAAGCTTCGGCGCCGATAGAGCGCCTACGGGATGTTGGTCGCAATAATACCAGCTCGCTAATATGAAGGCAGGTCCCTTGCTTCCAATGCACACAATCCCTTGGCTTGGGAAGGGAGTGAGGGGAGAGAAGAAAAAATCAGACACGTTTCGATTCTTCTTCACCCTTACGTCCGAAAATTATCATTACGTCGCAGGGTTGTTAGCATTCGCTTGCGTTTCATGAACCTCGAGAGTGTTGCCGTCCGTTACGGAGTACAATTTATGACCCCGTTCGAACCCGCGCATTCTGTCTCCCTCCATCTTAGTTGAGGAGATTAAAAATTCGCGCACGACACGCAGAAGCTCTTGTTCCCGTGTTGCATTTTTACTGTTACGAAATCGACAGCGGAAACATGGACTACCCAACCCCAATTTTGAGTTTCGATGAGACTCTACGTCCGTTTCATAAGGTGACATGACTGACTCGTAGCGGCATATCCGAAGCATCCTAGTAGCTCGAGGATATATGCCTAGTCACTCGAATGACTCGCGACGCGGCCTGAGGATATCGACACGGCAAGGCAGATTAGTTTCCTCGGAATATAGCCCATGTTGCCATTTACAGGCCGGTGGAATCTGACCTAACACGTTTCATGGCTTGCGGTGCAAACCCGAGCTCGCGCATTCTGGATTCGATACTATAGGAGAGTATTCTTTTGTGTAGGCTACTTATGGGTAGGTACGATTGTCTTAATGATATGTCAAGTTAGGGTTACGACAATTAGACTTCTATATCCACATATAGATATACCTGTCTGAAAGATAGTCTATCATTCTATGTCCTCAAGACGCGTCTATACGGATTATCAATATTCTTGTTCCCGTCAAAGTAAAGAGGGAATGTCTTAAATATCTTAAAGCCCAGATAAAACAAAGCTCGAGAGATAGTGTCTTGGTCTTTAAGTAGGTCTACTACTAGCCCGGAGAATATTTGCCCTAACATGATACCAGGTAAAGAGCACAACCGCATATATTCAGCAATAAAAGCCCAGTGAGAAATTGATCGAATCAAATCTGATAGGAAGAATAGATATGAGTTCATCGAATCACCAACTCCATTGGCAAGCCTCATCAGTCCCATCTGGGATTGAGGGCTTCGGAGGCGCAGGATGCCCGAGCTTGTGGTTAATTTCAGTCGGCGTCTCGCCTCGCCTCGCCTCGTCGGAGTCGTGGGCGTGGCGTGGAATCAATCGACCTAGTCATCTTCGCGCCCTTGAGCAGCCATATGCTCTAAATAGATCTATACAGATCTCAGATATTATATGCAAGCGGACTAACAGGTTCATCTACGTGGTCGACACTCATGCGCTCTGGGCGGTTGAGCAGCGTGGATTGAGCCGCCGTGGCGCGTACGTCGGCGAGGACGAGCGGATGGATCTTGAAAGTGATTGGTGGTTTTCATTGGAATGTTGGACATGGCCATGGTACTGATAAAGAAATTACCTTGTTGGGAGGGCATAGAGGAGAAGTTTTTGTTGGTTTCGTGGGTATTTCTTTGATATCGAAGAAGAGTGTTATGTTGGCTCTCGCTGGGGGTAGGGGGTGGTCGAATGAGATGTTGGGGCAATTGCAATAATAAGCAATGAAGTGTAGACACACCTTGTCGAGGAAAGTGTCTCAGTCATTCCCTGCAAGACATTTAAAAGCGTGTGGCTCCGTACCTTGACTGATCAACTTCGATCTCAGGTACCGGCGGATAATGCAAACCAACGTAGAGTGTGCAATTCATCTTTCCCGCCAATGCCTGACCCCTCTGACTTGGTCCATCAACGGCCGATCGAACTTTTGTTGCATCTCTGGGTTTTTTCCAGTTCAAATACATTGTAAAATCGGCCGGTTTACTTTGAGCCTGCGCCTGTACTCTGCAAGACTGCAAGACGATTGATCTTTGCAATAATTTGCAGGCGACTGAGGGAATCGCAGACAGCTGGCTATTCACACCTTGTTTCTTTCTGCTTGATAAAAGGTTGAGACAGTTAATTCCGTAGTAAGAACTGATATGAGTGATATCATAAAAATTGTGTTGAACTGTTGATTGGGGAGGAAATATGTAGTTTAGGATGAGATCATGTAGATAGCATTTCATTGACTCCGGCATTGTGACCCCATTTCTCATACTGCTGAAAGTCTTGACATTGATAACCTCGATGTTGATTCTGTTAGAATATGCTACCTACACTTCGCATCCATCTAAAAGTCGTGAGTACCCAATTAGGGTTGCCCAGTCACCTGACCCGTTGACTTTCTCCCCTCCTCTTCTTTCCTCTTCTCCAATTCCCCCTTACCTCCATCGCCATCTCCTTTATCCATCCTCTTGCCAACTGATCCAGACCAGGCAGCGTCATGGACTTCACCAAGCCGGTTGATGCGGATTTTACTCGAGCGCTGCCCAAAGTTGAGGTTCTATCCTTGTCCGCTTTCCTGAAACTACTCCAAAACCCACCGGCTAACCACACTTCGTAGCTACACGCGCACTTAAGTGGCAGCATCAGCCGCCAGTGTCTCCATGAAATATGGGTGCAGAAGAAGGCACAGAACCCAGACCTATCCATCGATGATCCACTTATTGTCATGCCCCCAGGGAAAGTGGATTATTCGCTCTCAACGTAGGCTTTCACCTCTGCTATTAGGCCCAATCCCTCATATCGATTCTCCATGCATATAGCGGCATTGAAATCGATATCAATGAATACTAGTGAAACCAAGCCATGAAAATCGTGCTCACCCGGACACAGATTCTTCAACGTCTTCACCCAATCCATCTACCACCTCTGCAACGACCTCCCCAGCATCGCCTACGCCACCACCTCCGTCCTCACGGACTTCCTCCACGACGGCGTCCGATACCTCGAACTCCGCACCATCCCGCGCCCCTCACCCACTGGCGCCTTCACCCGCTCAGAATACCTCGACACGGTACTCACATCCATCGAGCAATTCCGCGCCGCCCACCCCAACAAAATCGCCATCAGGCTCATCCTCGGCCTCGACCGCAGCGGCACCACTTCCCAGGAAGCCCTCTCCATCGTCGACCTGGCACTTGCCCACCGCAGCCGCGGGATCGTGGGGCTCGATCTCTGCGGGAACCCCACCAAGGGAGACGTGACGTTGTACGGGCCGGCGTTCGCAAAAGCCAAGAGCCACGGACTCGGCGTGACAGTGCATTTCGGCGAGGTCGCGCAGCCCGCCACGCGCGGGGAGCTGGAGACGCTGTTGTCGTTCAACCCGGACCGGCTGGGCCATGTGATTCATGTGCCGGAGGCGCTGAAGCGGGAGATTGCGCGCCGGCGTCTCGGTCTGGAGCTGTGCATGTCGTGTAATGTGCATGCGAAGATGTTTGATGGCGGTTTCTTCGATCATCATTTTGGTGAGTGGTGGGGGCTTGGAGAGTGTCCGGTCATTCTATGTGTAGGTTTCTCCTGATTTCTTTCTTTTTGTATACATTTGTTTAGTTTTGTTTGTTTCTGCTCGCTGTGGGTGCTGGACTACAGTCACTAATGAATGCCAGACCGACGACATGGGATTCTTTTGCAGCCCCGTGTCAAACGAACATCGTCTTGCCGCAGAGCATTTTGGCCTCAACCGCAGGGACGTGCTACGTATGTGCCGCTCCTCAGTCGATGTGATATTCGGCGGCGAAGACCAGAAGGCTCGTCTCCAGGAATTACTGGATAATTTCGAATCTGAATATAAGAAATGAAAGCCTAGAATTCCATGCTACGTTATAGATGTGAATGAACAACCGAAAGAACCTGTCTTAAGAAATGGTGACTTGTCAGAACGCATAACTAGTTATAGTTACAACGCATATCTCGTCATGATCTGCATTTTACACAAGGGTATCAATTTTAAGAACCGCTTCCCTAACCTTGCCATCTCATCCTTCCCTCCTTCAAGGTCTTGATGACCCCCAAAGGCATATATTCGCGGTTCACGGCGGCCAAACCACCGTATCTCCTAACCATGTCTCCTTCATACAGCTCCGCGATCCACCGCCAGTAGGAAGACATGCTCGTCCAACGGTAAGATATAGTACTGCGAGAACCGGTGTCCATGTCTAACGACATCTGGCTGGCGCGCAGCTTTGGAGTCTGGCTGATTTCGACCTCGTCCGGAATGCGAATGAGATCGCGGTACGCATTGAGAAGAGGAAGGCTGAAGCTTTCAGCATACTCGGTATATTTTTCGAGAGACATGAAAGTAGTAGACACCCATTCCTCCTTATCGAACTTTTCCTTGGCAGCATAGTACTTTTTCTCGTCTTCTAGACGTGCCTTATGCAATCGAGCCAGTGGAGTCTGTTTGATGTCCTCGCGCATGGCGAGAAGCGGGATATACGGGTTCTGGAGCTCCAGACCGCCCAACTCGACCGGGAAGTAGAAAAAGCCTTCCGGGAGGTCATGGATGTCGAATCGTTCAGCGATCATCTTTCTCAGGTGATCGGTCACGCCGCTTGGGCTTTCGGGGAACAGAGAGCGTTCAATGCGACTGAGCGTGGATATAGCCATGTCAATGTGGCTCCGTCCGAAGCAGACGGCAGGTTTACCGAAGTTATTAGCGAAGAAGCGCGCAAAGTAGCTGTTCCACGCTTGTACCCAGGCAAAGATGCTGGGGCAAGCAGAGATTTGGCGCCGGAGCTCCTCGATATGGTTGTCGACCTGCTCCTGGTCGATGACGAATCGGCCTTCCCGCGCATCGAGCTTCAGGAAGCCCCACCGGATATCACCTGTGGGGAGCAGCTCGTCGGTTGGAGGTATGTCTTGTTGCTTTTGACCGTCTCGCTCGGTAAGTCTTACTGTTCCGGTCTTTTCTTCGTTCAATTCAAGGCCCATCACCTGTGTGAAATCGGTCATGGCCTTCCACGCCTCCACGCAATCCTCCTCGTGGCCCCAGACCCAGAAATCATCGTGCAATCGATACAGGTAAGCACCGTCCGTATGTTTGTTTACGGCGTAGTCCATACAGAAGAGCACGACTTCGCCAACACAGTCCGAGAGTGTATGGCTCATGGGAATTCCACGCCTGCGAACCTGGGTAGTGGCGTTGGGCCCGTCTTGGGTGAATTTCAACGGGGACTCAAGGAAGGTCTGGAAGAAGTTGAGCCAGTTTTGGGGCATTCCGAAATATTCAAGCACGGTCAAGATCGTGGTGTGTGGGAGAGAGGGCCCAAAGTACTTGAAATCCGACCGCAAGGCCGTAAATTCTCCATAATGGGTGGTGTGAATAAGGGATTCTGTGATCAAAAGATGAAGGAGAGAATGTTTCTTATCCAGAGCGTTTTTGGCGGTCTTCTCCGTACTATCATCTCCGTCGTACTCCCGAACATCCTCGACGGACGAAGGCAGCTGGGCCATGAAATAATTTTCTTTGTATGTTCGCAGCCGGTAGGACTCCACACTGCTGCCAGTCTGGTTAAAATATGTGTTGCACTGCCTCCTCACATCTTTGGGTATGTCGAGGTCCTCGGGGCTCTGGATTTTCCAGGCGCGCGTATTCGAGAAGGCATTGAAGGCGGATCGAAACGTCACCGCCCATTTGGTACCGAGATATTGGAATAGAAGGGCATCTAGTATATCCTCATCCATGAACACACGGTATTTTCCATTCAGCTGCCGGCGCATTTCGACGGGGATGCCTTCCGCCGGCCAGCTCCAACTCTCTAGAGCAGCGAGACGCATGTTCAGAACGTCCACCACTTCCTGAGCGACCGCCGGGTTGCGCATGAATTCCTTCAGAATAGTTGTCTTTTCTTTAGACAGCAGGTCAGAATTCAGTAGCGCTTTACTGGCCCATTCCAGCCCCTTGACCGTGATCGATGTCCGCTTGGACGCCAGCTCCGTGCCAAATGACCTGACCTTCTCGCGCAGCCCCTTCAACGCCTGCTTCGAAAGCTCAGTCTCGGTGAAAAGTCGATCCAGATAGCCGTTGATGGCCTCCTTGTTGACATCCGCCGCTTTGAACACATAATTCTCCCACTTCTCGCGTTGCTCGTGCATCTCCGCCCGTCCCACCTTCTCGCCTTCTTCCCCGGCCTTCGAAGTACGGGAGGGGCGCTCTTCAAGACTTTCCAGCCACTCTGTGACCAGCTTACTGTAGAACGAAGCATGCTCGTGCTGCAATTGCATGTAGCGAATTTCGCTCTCCAACTCGCCCACCCACTCTTTTAGACTGCGGTCCGAGACCGAGTGGTCGTAACGACTCTGCAGCAGGAATCGTCGGATGTTGACATGCGAAGCACGTTCCGAGCCATCATCGACATCATCTTCATCGTCGGATTCGTCTCGATCCAGGTCCTCTTTGTCGAATGCGTCGTGGGGAAATCCCTTGAGCTTGGTCACGCCCTCCAGCAATACTTGGGCCTTGGACTGAAGGTCCGGTGACTTAGCAGTAGCTTCTAGGATGTGGGTACGTTGCTTGTCAAACAGAACCCGCTGCTTTTGGAGTTCGCCAATTTTGATGGCGGTGATGGAGCGCAACGTTTTGGGAAGAGCTCGGGAAGACATATTGATCGAGTCAAGGTGGAAACACGGGTGGTAATGAAAGGTCAAAGGTTGAAACGATGGATCGAAAGAGGAACGAGAGGAACGAGAAGAACAGAAAGGCGAAGAGAGACTCTCTGGGGGGATGAAGAGAAAGACAAGATGGAAGAGGGAAGAGGGAAGGAGGGGAGACGAGAAGCTTTTATGTTGACGACGATCGGCCGGGCTTGCGGTGGGCCCGTGACTCTACAGTTGCCTCTACAGGAAGGCTCCACCGGATCCAGGGCATGACATCATGTAAACAGTCTCTATAGATCGATCCTACATCCTATACTGTCAATTTGTCAATCTGGCAATCTGTCACACTCTCATGGATGATTCCCCCAAACTCACGGAGCCACCCTGTCAAACTCTATCCAGCACTCGTCATACTGCATTTCCACATAACTCTTCCCTCGTAGTTCTCCCACCGTCCGCATCTTCCATCGCCGAACCGTCGCCATCGCAGCCTGAGCGATGATCAGCCAGGCCAGGTCTTTCCCTGCGCAGCCTCGTGCCCCTTTGCTGAAAGCTACTAGCTTGGAATCCATGTCTCGCCGCTGTGACTCATCTCCCATCCATCGCTGCGGTATCCATTGGTCCGCCGTGTCACCCCAGACTTCGCGCGACCGGCCCAGAACAAACGAGTTGGCTGATACTCTCGTGCCCGCAGGTATCGGGGAGCCCGAATTGGCAAGCGCTGTTTCGGCGCCCGCTCGTATGACTCTAGGAAACGCCGTGGGGAAGGCTGAGTGCAACCTCAGAGTTTCTTTGATGACGGCCTGGAGCTCCAGGGGCAGTGACGTGGCAGTTGACCCCTCCAGCTCATTGGAATCTGCCGCCGCATTTCGTACTTTCTCCTGCCATGCTTGCCCTTCATTGGTTCCCAGCTGATACAGCAGCGCGGTGATTGTCGCGGCGGTGCTTCCCGGTCCCGCGAAAACTAGATTGAATGCCTCCGATAAAAGTTCGCCCTGACTCATTCGATTGGCGTCGTCGGGGGGAACTTCGAGCCAGCTTTTCAGGATGCCGGGCTGCTGATGTTGGACGACCTCCTCGGATCGCCCAACGATGGTGGCATAGCAGGCAGCCAGGAGGCCGGGCAGGCCTGTGATCTCTCCTTTACCATTGCGGACTGGCCGGCGAAGCAAAAAATCAGTGAGGCGCGTGTTCATGGCCCATCCAAATGCGGGCCAGAGGGAGGAGCTCCATGCCATTTTACTCATTTGACGAAGGGCCAAAGCAATTCCCTCGCCTGCAGCGTTATCCGTGTACGGGTGTGAGGCCAGAGCTGGTCCGAAGACCACCTCCAGTATGGTATCTACAGTGAACTGGTGCACCAGAGGAGCTATGTTGATTGCCTTCGCTAAGACGGACGACGACGCTTCCACCCTGGAGAGTAGAACATCGACATTTTTTGACACTATCGGGGCGTATCTCGCTGATTTGGAGCTTGTCAGAGCAGGACCCAGTACCTTTCGTTTCTTTTGGCGGTGGATGGCATCCGATTTCGTGGCAAAGATGCCCTGGACCCGTTTGCTCTGGTCTCTGCCGAACTTGTAGAAGTCATCCTTCTCCACGGCCTTATTAAACCCGTAAATGACTTCAAAGTCCTTGAGGTTCGAGAAGGAAAGCCAATTTGGCGCAACACGTACTACGGGCCCGTATTGCTCGTGTAAACGCTGTTCCGTCAAGTGATGTTGTCCACCAAGGAAGGTACAGAATCTCCTTTATCCGAACACATTGATAAGCCTATAGTGAGGTAAGGGCATAGTCGAGTGGTAGAAGTACATACCAGATGTTGGTGAACTGAGCGAGAAAAGGCCCTGGGTATTTGGCGAGCGGATGAAAATAACAGAGATAGACTACGCGGGCAAGGAGGGCCCCGCTTAAGAGCACGACTAGAGTAAACGGCATGAATGGTATGAATAGAGCAATGTCTCGTGTGGTGAATTCTCAGCATGGGATGGTCGCAGACTTGGGCGTGAGATGCAGGAGAAAGAAGAGGCAACGTCATCGAATCACGAGGGGTCCGAGCTGCTGCCTGCGTCATCGAAGAAATCCCCGCCAGTCCATTGATGAAAATCATGAAATGCACTGATCCTTACTACCTCGGAACACACCAGCCGGATACGAGAGCTACAAGGTCTAGGCTATCCATATATCCACCTTCACTCCGCATTCCTCGACAATATAATATCCTTGATCATACCAGTGAATCCCTGGCCAATCCGACTGAGTGGCGCCTCGATCGCAATGGGCGCCCACACGTGTTTCTCCCCATTTATCCCAAGCTGGGCGAGAAAATCCATGGAAGTAGATCCCACACTGAAGAATGTATGGGCACCCTTGCCGACTAAGCGAATGTCGGTCCAGGTGTTTAGCGGAAGGCTGTAGTTCAGCGAGTATGGGTTGCCGCCGCTGACGAAGGTTACATTACTGACTGATCCGTTGCCATTCGTGAGCATCGAGTCAGGCCCGTCAAAAAGAGTGCCTGGCGTAGCTGACGTGGGTTTCACTGAGAATGTTAGAGTATAGTCCCTCCCTTTGCTGCCCAAAGGCGTCTCCAGGTAACAACCGCCGGAAAGTATCAGAACGGCATCTTCAATATCACACCCATGCAATATGCCATCATACCCATTCCCAGACACATCATGTACTGTCTGCGAATCCTCATCGAAATCACCGAAATCATAGTGAAGTATAGTATCGGTGTTGCTGCGGACCTGGCGGTCTAGATTCTGCGCCGGGATTGCTGCATGCAGTTTCTCGAACACCAAATCATACTCCTTTTCGAGTAGGTCGCCACCCCATTGTTTGTCACTCAGTGCGGGGAGCAAATCCCGCCAGCAATAGTAAGTCTCCAGAACGGTGGTGGCATTGGGCCCGTAGTCATTCCATAGCGCGGCAACGTGACCAAGCACGCGCTTGTTGTCTCGAGAGGGGTTATTGGAAGCATTCTTGACGTCGAAAATATTAGGAGCAAATGCTCCACCATCCGGGTTCCCATGGAAAATGCGCGTTTTGTTTAACTGCTGGGGGTAGCTCCCTGACCATTTCGCCACAACGTATGATGCATCGTCCGAGTTAAGCACATCGTAGCCGTTTTGAATGAAATCATAGTACGCATTGTCTTCAAAGGCCTCCCAATGCTGGATCGACACTTCGGTTGAGACATTAGCGCCTTGCTTCGGGGTGAAGGTACCCCAAATCCGCATAGCTTTGCCCGACATAGAGATGTACGAATTTAATTGATTGACAAAACTTGTGTAATCGGCGACCAGGTCTTTTTGATATTCGTCAGCCCCGATGTGCACAGTTTTGCTTAGGAACCACGGCATGAACGTCTCCCATATCGCTTCCACCGTGGGAATGGTCTCTGGGTGGCTGATATTGAGCATACTAAGATCATCGAGCCCCAACTCCGGCCGCCATTGCACCATGACCAAGGCATGTCCTGGTGCCTCGATTTCCGGTATGATCGTAACACCTCGTCGGGCACACTGCGACTGAATATGGTGGAACTGATCGTACGAATATGATTCATTAGCCCGTTTATTCAATCCCGCCACCGCCGAATCTTCGGACCAGAGGCGAAAAGCTGCGTATAGATTCATAGATTCTTGCGTTGAATACCGATCAACGTTATTGTATAGATTGTCGCTGAGGTGGACATGAAACACATTCTGTTTGAAGAATGAGAGATAGGAGCACATCTCGATCAGAAATTCGGGCGGGTAGTAATGACGTCCAGCGTCCAACTGGCAGCAATTCCACCGGTCAGCCATTGCCGGTAGGCAATTTGATATCCGTATCTTACCATGACGCCTCTGTTAGCCCAGCCAGATGCGTCGAGCCCAGATCCTTGCGGAAGCTCATCCCCAGTCACCACGGCAGCCTGGATCAGTGACCGAGTACCCCACCAGACCCCCAGTGGGCTTGCACCGGCAATTATAACGCCTTTTTCCTGGACCTCCAGAATATATGCCTCGGTAGTGGCACGCCCGGCTGCATCTTGGAAGTCACTATTATTAGTCAAAGTGAGGAAGATGGAATCCGTCGTGGGATCCGAGCCGAGATATAGGGGTAAACTCCGCCCTAGCGAGGATTCCAGGTCCTCTTGGAAGGTCAGAGCAAATTGATGGAGCGTTGGGGGGATCAGCGTTTGTCCAGCGCGATCGACAGCACTAGCATGGTCGATGTCCACCACAATGCTTGTCAATTTGTCAAGAGGATAGGTGCCATTAGTTTGAGTGAAAGGAAAAGTCGGGACAGTCACCAATCGGGTATGTCCTGAGTTAAATAAGTCAGGCTGCGATTATACACATGCATGGACTGGGGGGCATTGGTACGTACCCCCTACGCTAAGGGCGAGCAACAAAGCCGAACTCCACGCGCGATTCAAGTGCATTGTGATGGAGAGCCGTAGCTTGAAATTCTAGCGGTCGAAAGACGGTGGGGTCCGCATCCATGTTTTTATAGCCATAGCATTATGGCATGGTCTGTACCGAAGGAGGGGGAGGCGAGAAAAGAAGGAGCGGGGGTTGACAAGCGAGGTGTCGATCTCGATCCTCAATGTCACGGTGTCACCTTCCTCGCTGGTGTCTGATCTGCCCAACGGCGAGATGCTTGCATGAATGATGATGGGGGATGTTGCCAAGAGAGAGAGAGACGCGAGATGCCTGAGGGCTGAGATGCCGGAGATGTTTGTATATTTTGCACGCAACGCACGTGCTTCACCCTCAGGCTGTCACCTCCCCCACTTGCCACGACGCATCCTCCCCAGCAGTCCCTAAGATGCCATCAGCAGACAACAGAACACAGCGCGGACAAAAACAACCCGATAGATACTCACAACAATCAATCCTCCTTCTATTCACCAGCCAAGACCAGAGGCAAACACCGCCCGATGCGGTTTAGCGCCATTCCGACCGCAGGAGCGCCACCGAGAGAAATCGAGAGCTGAACTTCCTTCAGCCCGAGAAAACGTTCGTTTTCTTTGACTCCAGAGCAGATGCCCAAGCTGAAACAACCTTTCTCCCAAGGTCCTGCTGCCTTTAAACCGCGAGGAACCGCCATTTGAAGGGGGAGGAACTCTTCTACCGCAGTAGAGTAAACTCAGCCGCCCAGTCTCTCTGTATACTTCCCTCCTTAACCTCACCCGCAAGCACACCCGGATCGATCGCTTTGCGCAACAACGGCACGATGGGAATGGACTTTGTGTTTATCAACGTTCGCAAACCTAAAGATGCCCTGCAGCTAGCTAAGGAGCCCGAGATCCGCTCGCACGTGGCTCGCTATCAATGGAAGCAAATCGACATTCGTTCGGCGCACTTCGCTCGGAAGGAGGACAAACAGGTTCTGGGTAAGCGGCGCTTGCCGACATGCATAGAGTTGGGTTATCCCGCCTCGCAGGACCAAGATGGTCTGTTCGTCGACACGATTGCTCCTCCGCCCTCGCCCTTCGACAAGCTGGAGGAGGTCCAAGCCGCCACCATCTCGATCCCGCCGCCGCTGGGTGGGATCCGCGTCGATCCTTTTCGATCCTACCCGATCGCTTTTAGGCCTTTCCTGCCGAAGCTTGTGGATCACTGTAAGACATACACACAGCACCCCGGAGTAGTCACCTGTAATTCATTCGCTAGGTGCGAGCATGCTAGCTAACCGCGATCGGCTTGGCTTTAGATCTCATGAGCATGGCAGTCGACATCCCTGAGCTCGATCAACCGGGGAACCGGGGCCTTCTCCGGACCAGGTGGTTTCCGCTGGTGATGACTGAGCCGTCGCTTTTTCTGGTCACCATTTTGCTGGCTGCGTCACATTATGCCTCGATGCAGGACAACTCGACTGATCTCAAGCTAGATCTGCTTCGGCTGCGTTGCGAGACCATCAACGCCATCAACCACGCCCTGCAGTTCGAGCAGAGGGACTGCCTCAAAGACTCCCTGGTGGGTGCGATTGCGAAGATGGCTAGTTACGAAGCCATTTTCGGCAGCATGGAGAACTATAGCGTGCACATGCACGGACTTAGGCGGGCGATCGGACTACGAGGCGGACTTACGTCTCTCGGACTGAATGGGTTGCTTCGACGGATCGTCATCTGGATAGACCGCAATGCGGCTTTCCTGCACGGATCGTCGCTCTATTTCCCCGGGGCGACATTTGCGCCGGGAGAGACATTGCCAGACCCGAACCCAGGGCATTTTCTGGGAGCGTCGTAGGAATTGGGTTGACCCAACGATGCGATGGGACGGAGATAGCGGTGGATATATCTCCATGTATTTATACAGATTACGAGGGCACGACCGGAGACCATCATGGGCGATTATTCAATATTCGTATACATCATATTTCGTTCTCCAATGAATCACACATGCAGAATCTTAAATGTGAATTAGAATGTATTAAGTAAGCAGCCTAACCCAAACAGGATATCACCTTCGATCTTGTGACATCACGAGCAAACCCAATCAATCCATTGCCACCAATAAAAATGCTGCATTAGATCCTCACGGGCCCATTTACCGCCCTATGCCTGATCGGGATATCACAAACTAGCAAAGCTTCGTGTCTCTCCAAACCCGCATTCGGCGTCAATCTCGGACTTTGACGGAGAAGTAAGCCGATGCGCTGTCGAAACAAAGTGAACCTTGCGCGTTCCAGCCATGGAACTCTGCCAGATACCAGCTATAAAAGGGACCTGAATGTCCCAATCAATCCCTCATACTAAACACTACACAACACTATACTACAACAGTGCTCAAGTTCTCAACATACTCCACCAAACCTCGGTCATCTACCAGAATCCACCCACAATGTCTCTCAAAGGCCAAGTTGCTCTCATCACCGGCGGAGTCAAGAACCTCGGTGCCCTGACTGCGCACGAGCTGGCCGCCCAGGGCGCCAACCTCGCTCTGCATTACCACTCCGCCAACAGCCAGTCCGCGGCCTCCAGCCTCTCCGCCGAGCTGAAGCAGAAATACCCCTCCATTAAGGTCGCGACCTTCCAGGGCGACCTGAAGCGCGCCTCGGCCGTGACCAAGCTCTTCCAGGACACGCTGAAGGAGTTCGGCAAGATCGACATCGTCGTGAACACCGTCGGCAAGGTGCTCAAGAAGCCCATCACCGAAATCAGCGAGGAGGAGTACGATGAGATGTTTGAGTATGCTTCCTTCCTTGTTTCCCCCTCCTGCTAATATGGCATTGCTTTGATATGATACTAACCACCCACCTCTCAGCGTCAACTCCAAGACTGCTTTCTTCGTCCTCAAGGAAGCCGCCGCCCATGTTTCGGATGGAGGCAAGATCATCACTATCGTGACGGCCCTGCTCGGCGCCTTTACCGGCTTCTACACCTCCTACGCGGGCAGCAAGGCCCCAGTGGAGCATTTCACTCGGTATGCATAGCACTGTCCATCATACGCAAGAAGAAAACAAAAAGAGGGAGTACTAATTCTCATTCCTTAATAACAGTGGTGTCTGCAAGGAGCTCCAATCGCGCCGTGTCAGCGTCAACAACGTCGCTCCGGGTCCCATGGATACGCGTAAGTTCATTCCACCCCTCCTTCAATATTATCTGGTAAAATGGTCCAAAAGGGTAAACTAACATCATGACTAGCATTCTTCTACCCCCAGGAGTCTCCCGAGGCCGTCGAGTTCCACAAGGCCAACGGCATGGGCGGCCGTCTAACCATGATCCAGGACATCGCGCCCATCATCCGCTTCCTGTGCACCGAGGGTACCTGGATCACGGGGCAGACGATCTTTGCCAACGGCGGCTACACCACTCGCTAAAGGGATGATTTATTTATTGATGACAGTATTGAGATGATTGCAAAGACAAACAAACGTTTTAGGAATATTAATGAAATAACATAAAAATACTATTTCATGTTCATGTTTTGTGTCATGTGAAGTCACGTCATTCCATAGATGGTCTCGATCCCTCGACTAGACCAGACCATAGGTAGTAAATATAGGGTATTAGTTTACAGACAATCCTCAACCCTCGATCATTTATGTACAAAAGTGGCCCGCACTTGCTGGCCGTGGCGCCATGTTTATTTGTCGTTTTGTTTGTTTGTTCAATCTTTGACGGCTGTGGCAGGTCCTGTCTTGGCTCCCTTCTGGTCGTGTGACTGCGCATATCCAAAATCTGAGGGATCGTCCGTTTTTGGGGCCGCATCCACGTCGTACGTGTACGGCTCCACTTCCTCGCCGTAGGCAATGGAGAGGTTGTCCACGTCCACGTCGACCTCATTCCAGGTCTCGCTGGTGGCCGGCACCGGGGCGATACGAGTCAGGGCATAGTACATGACGAAAGAGACGACGAAGCCGGAGAAGTAGTTGATGTTATAGATATACTGGGCACCCACGGGCACGGTGCGGCCCACTGCGCCGGCGAACCCGACGATGTTGACAAGGATTCCGGCCAGGTAGGATGCGTAGGCCTGCCAAGAGAAGCCGTACACGTATCGGTACGGCGAATTCTTTCGGCCCGAGTACAGGTCCTCGACCTGCAAATAACCCTTGCGGACAACGTAATAGTCGCAGAGCATCGGGCCGGCGATAGATGACAGGAAGATGGAATAGGCGGACAGGTAAGTGGTGAACTGGTTGGATGAGGACACCAAGTTCCACTGCGTTTTAAGGCAGTCAGTCAATGGTTATTCCAAAACAAGATAATCGAAGAACTTTACCGGGCACATGGCCAAACCCACGGCGGCACAAACATAGCTACCTCGTCGGATCGTGATGTATCGGGGAAGCAGCGCAGTCAAATCGGTACCGGCCGAGACCGAATTGGCCGAGATGTTTGTGCCTAATTGGGCCAAAGCAAAGCCCGTTGCGATCACAAATATTCCAAAGCGTTCCGCAGAGCTGGCTCCTTTCAAGAACATGTTCAAAAGATCAAGAGGATTCCATACCATCTCGCCCCCGAAGATCACGGCGGAGGAAGACGACGCAATGATGCCGATGAAAGAAGTGATACCGAAGCCAATGGGGATGGTGAATAACTGGGACCAGAGCGCATCCTTGGGCTTGCGCGCAAATCTCGAAAAGTCGGGGTCATTAACAATGAGAGTAGCAAAGTTCCCCAGACAGCTCATGATAGCTTTCACCACAGCCCAGGCCAACGCGCTCCCATGCACGGTATGAGGTTGATGTACGATCGGCCCAATACCATTGGCACGGCTGATAGACCAGGCGAAAAAGGCAATGGCCGCAATGGGCGAGTAGATTGCCTTGGCGGTGAACAGGTGTCGAATCTTGTGGACAGGAAACCAAAGAGCGGGCAACGACAGGAGCCAAAAGATAAAGAAGCTCACGAAGCCCTTTGTATCGACACCGGAGCTTTTGGGGATGGTGTTAGGCAAGTTGGCGTAGCTGGGCCAAATCGCGCTGATCATAATGGTCACACACTGGCCTGCTCGCCAACGTCAGATGGGTGCTATTATTCAGGGGAGATCGGACCTCCTACTCACCTCCGATGTAGCCCTGGACGCCGTACCAAATCACCGCCATGGCCGCTCGGTTGAACACGGGCCAGAAGGACCCCCAGATTCCAAACGTTGACCGACATACCACCGGGAAAGATATATGATAGACAGCACCGATACGACCCGTCAAGCACACAAAACAAGCGGCAATGAAATAGCCCACCCACACACACAGCCAAGACTGCCACCATGACAACCCATCCACAATCATGGATGAAGAAATCATCCAAGTATTCTGAGAATTCGTTAGTCTTCCGGGAAGCTTTTCGCGGAGCCGGTTTCCAAGGGCCACACCACATACAATGTTCAAGGAATCTGCAATCCAAAAAGCGATAAAGTTGTACCATCTCCACTGACGACGATCGGGTTCAACTGTATCATACGAAAAGCAGATCGCATTGGCACACGGTCAGCTGGGACTGTTCTACGACGGGGAAGCGACGCTCGGAGAAAGGCAGAGTGAAAGGAGATGGGTAAGGTAGCACAGGAGCGCCCCGAAAGAAATCGACGGTCGGTGCCGTATTCTCACCTGGCCGTAAGTCATGGTTGGTCAACATCAGTTGTGTATTGGTCAACCCAGGCTCCGACGGCACCTCCAGCTTCTCGACCCATCGTTTCATCCGAGCCATGATGTCACTATGCCACACACTCGCGGGAGGGTTCCAGGGAGAATACGGTGACTAGTCTTATCTAGCGAGGACGAAGGACGAAGAAAGATGCGAGATCAAGTAGATAGATAGAAGAAGAACTGTCGAGAAGGCCCGGGAGGCATTGGCCGGACGGTCGAGGGTATAAGAATCGAGGAGACGCTAGACAACCACGGCAGCGAGGTCCATCCCAGCCATATATCATCTCATGATTATGATTGCACATGAATCAAATTCAGTTTCCGGTCAATCCCCATTTAGTCATGGAAAGCCATATCGTCATGATCGGCCAGCAGCCAATCACCGGCACGACAGGGTGATATCGAACCATATCAGCTGTTATCATGGCCGGCTGGCGGCTGGGAAGGAATCCCTGGGGAGTCAAAATTATGGGGGAGACACGATAAGACGCTGCCAATGGGTTATCGCCGCCCTCCATCAGCCACGGGACATCCAACCAGGCAGGACAGGGCGACGGATCGGCCGCTGAGGAGGGTTGGGGGGTTTGCGTTGCTCGATTGGGTCGAGTAAGAGCAAAGGCCCGGCGTTATCAGCGAGACAGCGATAGACAACGAAGACAAGAATCTTCTGTTTGCGGAGAAACGGTGGAGACGGTGGGGCGTTGGGCGTATCTAATCGTCACGGCTGCCGCACAAGAAGAATTTAAATGCTGACTCGATGCGATCGAGTAATCCACGGTCACGTGGCCCTCCGATCTCGGCGGTCCCGTGACTTACGGAGAAAGAAGAAAGGAAAGGCTCGCAGAAAGTGGTATATTTAATATTATGAATGTTCAATGTACGATGCTCCAGACGCTAAAATCAACTGCTTCCTCCCTACCCCTGGTTCCACTTGCCAAACTTCATGTAGTCGTCGTACAGCCCCTTGAACACCGCCCGTCCCGACACGTCCAGTCCTGCGTTCAGCGCCCGCATCGTCTCCCGCGACATGACATCCAGCACCGAGTACAGGCCGGGCATGATGGCTGCCTTGACCTCTGGCGCCAGCGTCCCCCGCAAGGAGCTTTGCGCATATTCCATGATCAGATACTGCAGGTACTGTCCCGCAATCCGTTTGGCCTTCTTCGTCTGGTCTGTAAGCCCCTCGTAGCCGGCCCCCGACTGCGTCGGTCGCGATACTGCCGACACCGTGGGATCGCACAAGGACGTGAGAAGCCGGGTGAAGTGCACCGCATGTGCGGCGTCGAGGGAGGCAAGCCAGAACGGTTGTTCCGCCTGTCGCTTCTCCGAGAGCATTGACCGGCTCCGCTTGCGGGATCGAGCAAACAGGCAGTTCAACAGTCGCTGCATGGCCGGAAGGATCAGGTGGAACCGGCCACCCAGCTTCTGGCGATGAATGCTCAGAAGAGCTCCCATGATTCGGCAGAGTCGAATGTAGATCGTGGCTGAGAACTCCGGGTTGATGCGTGGCCCGGCCTTGGAGGCACACACCGCCACGCAGGCCAGCAAGCTGTCGATGTTCCATTGGCTGATGCAGCGCGTGTGGTTGCGCAGGAGAATGTCCAAGCACTCGGTGGCGAAGGTAAACTGCTCGATCGATTTGCTGCGCGAAACCGACTCCGTCACGGCACTGCACAGGAGCGACAGCTCTTTGGCCGTATCGTTGTCCTTGTCTTCAATGGGGGCAAGACATGCCACGCCTAGCCCGCAGATGAGCAGGTGATATTCGGCACTGTCTCCGAGGAATCCGAGCTCCCGTATGTCGCGGATTACTCGGGTCAGCTCGTCCGACGTCAAAGATCGGAATCTTGCACTCGTCGACCGAATAAAGAGACGTTGTTCTTCGCCGTACATGTGTCGAAGCGGAAGGGCCTCTGCATACTGTATGACGGGGAGCGTAATGCTTTTGTCGGATCCCCGACCGGCTAGAACGCGACGCCGAATAAGTCTCCGTAGTGAAGAGCCAGAATCTATGGACTTTTCCACGTAGCTTTCGATCTTGGACAAAAACTTTTCGACCTCCGCGTGGTCGGTAGCAAGATCCTCAAAGTCCTCTAGGGAGTCAAGGATCTTGATCAGCGTGATAGTTTCCTCCAGCTTCTGCTTCTTGCATTTGTCTTTGACGGACTTCACCTCCGCCACAACAAGCTCAAACACCTTCTGTCGGCAGTTTGCCAGCTCTTCCTCGTCAAAGACCCCAGAAAGAGCCTTGCGGTGAAGCCAAAGTTGAGACAAAGAAATCCTGATGAAGAAACAGTCCATTGAGTCACGGTCGATCGACCGCAACTTGGACGCCTTGGACGATACTTTCCGATACATTCTCTTGAACATTTTGCGGCGCTCTTCCTCGGACAAGACTAGTAGTTTCGCCACGATAGCTTTATGCATATTTCGGAACGCTTTCATGATCTGGAGGTCAACGTCACCTCCGTGTAAGGAAACGGCTTTAGCCACGGTCCACATCGGCTCCCAGTCGCTAGTGAGAATGGCTGCAGACTTGGGCATATCGGCCAGCTTCGCCATCAACGACAGCAGTCCCACAGTAATTTGTGGCGTACCGTCTTCCTGCAAAACAACGTTTTGCATCAGATCCAGGAGGACCGCCCTCTGGCGACGAGTGATGAGCGGCGCGGGAATCCTTTGCAGACTCTCGACATAAAGCTGGCGATTTGTAGTGGCTTCTTTAACGGGTTCCGCAAGAACGTGTATCAAGTCCGCAACAATAACTGGAGCATTGAATAGATACTCGTGGCAAACAACGCCAACCCAAGCCTGCAGGAACCGTGCTCCCGTCGGAGCAGATTCCAAGACGGACGACGAAGGATTGTATTGTGATGTAGCCAAGGTGAGCACATGTTTGAGCAAAGACCGGCGAGTGTCAGACTCAATGACAAGCCAAATTTCCGGACATCGGACAATCGCCAGGAAGTAAGCTAAAGCAAGAGTTATGGAAGAGGTAAGTGTTTCTGCACGCCCATCCCATGGGGAGTCCATCGACTGCAGGGCATCCTTCGTGGAGCTCGATCGAAGGAAATCTGCGACATCCTTTGTAAGCGTGTTAAACTTGTCGACATTGTTAGAATCGGGCGATGCTTTGACAGAGGCAAGAGTAAACCGATACGCCTCAAAGCACTCCAACGGAGCACACGGCTTCTGCACCTGATCTTTCTGATGGCGCCGGATCGATTTTGCCGCAGCATCCGTGAATCCCATGATCGTAGCACCCCGAGTGCCATCGGCAAATTGGCCATTGTTTTCGAGAAGGTTTCGAACAAGTCTCCAGAGCCGCCACCTCCAATGGAGGCTCTGTTTGGAAGGCAAAGTAGAGGCCAACGTCCCAATGACAACGTCCAGATCTTCATTTGACGCCGTTGAATACAAAGTGCGACTTCTGAGACCTGCCTCTAGTATTAAGAACTGAGCGTAAGCAGTGGGCGTAGCCGATATTTTCCCATCCTTGCCCTTGACCTCCGTGGCCGCAGCGCGTATCTGCGCTGCAGCATGTGCATGGGTGAGAGGATTGCGCATCAGCTCACTGTAAACGTTACAAACATCGTCGTCCTCCCAAACGGAGAAGAGACTCAGGTTACCATCTTGCGATCGCGCCTCTTCGATACCGATTAGCTGCTCGGTCCACAACTGCATGAATGTTGGTAAATCTCGAGCGGCTACAAATCCGCGCAACAAAGGAATCACGATGCCATTTTTTATGGCTTCATAACTTTCATGCGTGCGGGTTACGCCACTCCGCCAGTGTTGATGGATTTTATCAAGTAGAGCTTTGAGAAGTTTCGCCGAATCCGGCAAACCAGAGTTTGGCAGGAAGATGTCCGCACCCAGGTCGACAAGCAGCGCCGTGAGGCTCCATTCAACTTGCGCCAGCCCCTCCTTTAGCAGACCAGTATAAACGGCATGTGTGAGTAAGGTGTGAAGAGACAATCGCACATTCCGCGAAAGGACCACGCGAAAAAGGCGTTCAAGGACGCCAACGAATTCTGGAAGGTAGATGTTCGCATCCTCCGCCTTCACAATCCAATATGTAAGCTCAGCGACAGCCACAAACAGAGTCTCCAACCACGGGGCCTCATGCGTTTGTCTTCGGAAGGTGTCCCTAGGCACCGAACGGGATGCGATGTCGAAGAATTCGGGTAGTAATTCTGCGGTCTTCCATAGCGTCTTTGTCGTGGTGTTTGCGCTTTCACCAGTGGCTCCAGTGGAATCGGTTCCACACAGGATCGGCTTAAAAGTGTCGGAAACAGGCTTGACAGGGCTCCAATCGGGCTCGCTCGCCGAATAATCTATGCCAGAGCCTCCACGGTCGTAAAAGGCCGCGCGCGCTGGAAGCACTACATGGAGGGCTATCAAACGCTCCACCCCCTGTAGAACTTGGGCTCTCTCGTCGGTATCTAGTCTGACAGATCGCACGCAGAGATGTAACCTCAATGCACTCTGAAAACAAACCTTGGCAAAAGATTCCTACCTATCGTTAGCACACCGAGTATCCAACGCCCATGCCATTTATTAAAACTTACGTTACTCGACCCACTGTCCGAATCATTACGGCGATAAGATCTCAGCTCCCACAGTTCCATAACTGCCGGAAGGACATACAACAGATGTTGCAGGTCAGTTATTTTCCGCGAGTGCGAGAATTGGTTGGTGGCCACTGCGGCGACCCTGAACGATTTTCCCAAAGTCAAAGCAATCGACTCAGGTTCCCCTTTCAGAGCGTGTCTGAGGTGAGCGCTGGCCACTTCTTCGACCCCCAGCGTCCGATTGGCCAGGTTGACCAAGCTGTACAAGCAGTCCAGCGCCCGAATGAAGGCTAAGAAACACGAGGTTGGCGTTTGCGGCTGCTCATCGATGTCCATGGCATCTGGTTCTCCGTCACCGGGCCTCTTCCGTTTGGTTCCCTTCTTATCGTACCTCCCCGCGTCCTGCGTCGAATCGCTGAGCGTCTTACTCGATTCCGAGCCCGAGTGAAGAAACTCCGTTGTCCCATTCTCCAGTCCCGCAAAAACGTCGTCTTCTAGGTCGGTGATTGCGTGGCTAAGGATGCCCAAGAACTTGTGATCCTTCAGTGTAATCGCCAGCGTCTTCGGGGGGATCAGATCGATGAGCTGTCGCAACAATAGGAACGAGGCAGGTTCGACACGGTAGTTTTTGCCGGCCTTCAGCTTCTTCAGCAGCCATCGCAGGACCCATTCTTCCTTCGGGGCGGCCTTGGTCTGGATATGAGGGGTTCGGTTGATTTCGGGGTGACTGGCACACAGGGCCAGGTCGAGTCCGATTATCTGCGCAGCCTCGTTGAGCTGGACAGTCGGTGACCCGGAGCCCTTTTCAAGTCGAAGTAAAGCCTCTTGCGACGAGCGCGGACGCTGTTGTAGAAAAAAAAAGAGCCATTTAGCCGGATATACATTTTTCACGAAGCCCCATGTAGAGAGCAGAAACACAAGCAAGGGAAAAGACCGCGAGGGACAAGAAACCCACCTCCGCAACAGACGGCATTTCGGCGAGCGATCGAAAGACAAGCTAGAACCGTCCGATCGGGAAATATCCAGGGGCGTCGCGGGTCAAGTCGACATAGTCCGTGGATCGAGGAGAAGGGGGAAAAAAAAGTAGGCGCGCCCGTGACGCCAGAAACATTGCAAAGCCAAGGCTGGTTTTTTTTTCCCCGACCGCCTTTGGCCCGGCAGAGCTCGACGTCGCCCGGTCGCTTCCATCGTCGGCTCTCCCTGCCTGCTCCTTTCTATTATTATTCCGTCTCATTGGCATTTCTCTGCCCTCTCGTCTGTTTTTGTTCCTCCTCCGCCGTCTGCTGCAGACAGTTGGTCACCCGCTCCGATCCCTTGGAGGTCCGAACTAACGCCCCGGTCGCAGGTCTATCACAATGGCCGACAACAACGGTTCCCAGCATGTGGCCCGCGCTACTAAGCCCGTCAGTGAGGCATTGCTGAACGAAAAGGTACTGTCTACGCCCAATTCGCTCTCTTGCACCTTGGCGAGAACCCCATCCTTCGTATCAATGGCTGTCTGCGCGGCCTATGGTTCCAAGCAAGACGAGGACTCGCGCAATCTTGAAAACGTTTGGAGCTTCGGGCTAATACGGAACGTCTATGGCTACGAGAATTATAGTGGGACCGCGCCATCTCCTCCATGATCATCCGCTCTTCTCTTGGTCTTTCGTTCGGTGTTGTCTTCTCGGTGCTCCTGTTCAAGCGGAGGGCTTGGCCCGCCTGGGTTGGCCTGGGTTTCGGCGCCGGACGTGCGTGGGAGGAGGCTGATTGTACGTTGAATGTCCCGAAGACTCGATGGCACGGGTTACCTGCCACTCGGTAGTGAGATATATTCGGTCATCATTGCTAATGGGGGTCTTGTAGCTTCTTTCCGCCGGGGCGACTCGCCCGTGAGAGACGCTCTGCGTAAGTAAAAGGGTCAGCATCTGGTTGTGTATGATACCTGTATAGCCGGAGGGAATCAAATTAGATTGAAGCGCCGTCACCTGCAGTTTAGATGGAACACTCTAGACTGGTCCTATATTTCCACGCAAATTCATCTTTGTTATACCAGCCTTTCAGGCCTGTTCATCATACGATTCAGCTAAGCGGGAGAATCTCTATATTCACAAAGACATCACTCGCCATTCCTGGCGAAGACTCTTCAAGGATCAAAGTTCCTGACATTGACAAGTCTATATTCCTAGGATTCATTCTGAATCTCGTGCAGACAAGGATCGGAGCCCCCAAAAAAAGAAAACGCCACAAATTGTCTCTACACGAAAGATATAGAGAGACATCAGCTGATAAGAAAGTAGCAACCAGAATTAATGAGAAGAGACGGGAGTTAACACGGTGTTTTAATTTTGGTAGAAAGAAATGACGTTAGCAACAAACAAAAAAAAATAGATTGAAGTCTAGTGTCCAGCATCTATGCGGGGGTATCATGGTCATCAGTCGCCCGAATGGCAGGCTCGACATCAAAAAGGAGACAAACAAGAGGGTAATATGTGCAAGAAGAATATCAGAAACGATGGGCACAAAGGCTCTACTGCGAGGGCGCTAGGGAGTAGCAATGCTGCCCATAGCCTCACTTTTCGAGGTGTTGATACCATGATCATTTGCGGTCACTGTTGGAGCTTCGAAACTTTCTGCCGTGCTGGTCTCCAAAGAGAAACCATCGTGGCCACTGTGGGTAAGGCAGCCAACGCAACAGCAGTCATTGCCGCACTGACAACTTCCTGTAATATCCGAGCACCCAGATGGCAACCCCACCGGATATTCAAGAGTGTAATACTCCGAAGGCTCCATCAGAGGAGCGTACTCTGCAGGTGGTGAAGAATAGCCATTGCTCAGTTGGTTCGGGTTGGTCTCCATCTGCCCATATGGTTGCATCCCTATATGCGACGTACCATTGGACATATTATGATTAAATCCTGGGGCTGAATAATTCATTGGTGGCACACTCGAGTAGTTGCCATGTACTGGCGGGCTCTGGAAACCGTTGAACCCTTCTAGAGTCTGCGCGCCATCGAGAGCAACCAGCAAGCCCATCTCTTGAACATGTTGCCGTGTGGTATTGTTGAAAGGGTGAGATGCACATCCAAGACATTGGCATCCCTCACCACAGCTACAATCATGATCAATTTTGTTGTTCAAGCCATTCGATGCTGGATGGTGAAGGCCTTGGGATTCATGTGGCAGGGACGACGGCAAAACAGACGGGTTAAATTCGACGTTTCTAGGAAAGCCACCGTTTGGCAATCCAAAAGAGCTATTCGAGGACATCTGAGGTAGGAAATTATGATGATAGGCGGAAGTCTCAGTTTGCGGCTGGTCAAACGAGAAAGGCGACATATAGGCATGTTGTCCGGTTGCTTGAAACCCCTGCCAGGGAGAAAATGGTGCCGCAGATACTGGAGTATAAGAGTTCCCGTTCGGCGATGAAGTGTAAGGAACGCTTTGGCGGCCGCTCGGCTCCCCGTCAGAGTGGCCGTTCTTTACGGGCGAGTCGGACTTTTTGCAGCAAGAACTCTGTGGTTGAGATAGTGGCAGCTGTTGCGGTTTCCCCGAACAACAGCTTCCCCCTTGAGGTTTGGAGTTTTCTTTAGGGGTCGGTCCTTGGGGTACAAAAGCATTTAATGCATCTGCTCCATGACTCAGGCTGTCTGTTGAATCCCCTATATATGGGGACAGGCCGTTCGGCGTCTCATTCCCCGTCTGCGGCCTCCTGAATTCCGGTATCGAATGCAGAGCTTTCGCAAGAGTTTCGGGAGCGGCTTTGACTTGTCGTTTGGAAGATTTTTGTATTTTCCCAGGGCCAGAAGAGGGTGTAGGAGCAAGAGGAGTCGGGGTCATGGCCGGAGTTGAATCGCTCGAATCAGCGGGTACTTGGTATACCGGTCTACAAAGGCAAGTAGAGCCTGTGAGAGAGAGTCAGTTGGTAGGCGGTCCCAGGAGGAACAAGTCAAACGAGCCACTGACCCTTTGGTATGCGGATCATGAACGCGTACGACTTTTGACAGCTGCAGGTGCCCTTCGGGTGAGGGCATTTAGCCAGAGGCCGCCCAGCTTTAGGGACCTTCATCATCAGTCTATCGAAATGCTGGCATTTTGAGGAGCGATGGCCACGAATGCACGGCTCGCTAAGCACATCAATGCAGTTCCAGGTCAGTCCAGTGTCCACTGATAAGCGACTGCGAGTGGCATCTTACCATGACCACTTAGCGCCTTCCTCATCTAACGGCATACTGACGGGATAATCGATCGAGTGAGCAAACTCAAGGAGAAAGCATCTGCCGCCTACTGGCCTGAGGATATCGATTGAGAAGTGCGCCTTGACAACACACCTGTCGACGCCAGAGAAAACTTGCGCAAAACGGAGCGCCTACTCCACTGCAGCCAATGCGGTCTGACCTTGGCCTCCACCACAAGAATCACTCTCAGATATCAGTGCGACACACTCGGAGCCGATAGATGTTGTATGGAAGCCGGATGCGTTGCGACGAGAAGCCAAGGATGTGGAAGCCGAGTGACCGCTGTAAGTTGAAGTCCACAGCGACGTCTATGATAACGAGACTGACCGGCCGAGTCGGTTCAACTTCGGGGAAAGTGAATGGCGTGGTGTGACGGCACAACAGGGGCCAATATAAGGGCGAAAGACACTTCAGCAGTTGGATGCGATTAATAAAAGCAACGACTTGATGGGTTTCCCGCCTGCCCCGCTGGAAAAAACAAGAGAGCGTTAAGGAGGTGCGGGGAGAAATGCGAGATTGCAGAATGCGAGGATCGGCCTGGACTGCATACGTAAGCAAGGGGGCACGGGCCTCAGGCACGTGGGGACTCCTCGACACCTTGGTGCCTGTGTTGCTGCCTGCATGCCTGAGGCTTGGCACCAGCCTCGAAGCCGCGGAATTCGACGTCCGGAATTCGGGCTCTGCATCACCTCTGCAAGCCGTGAATTGTTGGGCCCTGGCGCGTGTCTCGCTCCCTCGAATCCTCTCCGGTCAATCTCTCCTCTCCATTTCCTCCCGCTTAAATGCCCGACGAAGACCGTGGTCCCGCCGTCCAGGGGCCGGGCAATTCTGCCTCGCGCGCCCGGGACTATTTCTCCATCCCTGCTCCGATCAAACGCATATTCGACCGATTTCCTCTCGTCACACTCCCTCCCAATGAGCTTCCTCAGCGCTCGGGGGCGTCCCGTCGCGGGAACGGGCTCTTTGTTTTCACAAATGCAGCGGGCGCTCGCCGGGGTCGACCATCGTTCAACCCGCAATGTCTCAAGTGGCAGGTATGTCATCCAGACCGGCATCGTTTACACAAACCGAACGCGTGTTTCTCACCCCGCTTTTCTTCTTTTCTCTAGGCCTACTTGAAGTTTGTCGGAATCGACTTTGACATCATTGCATCAAACAACCATGCGTCGCCCACCGGTGCCCTTCCTTTCCTTCTCCCCGCCCATCCCCTCCAGTCCAATGCCCCCATACCTTCCCACAAACTACAAAAATGGGCCATTGAACAAGTACATTGCGAGGAGGAGCAGCAGCTTGATGTGCGCTTTGAGGTCTATGCATCGCTGCTAGACCACCGGATACGAAATGCTTGGGTGGGTAGCCTTGGCGTGGAATTGATGCAGAAACGCTTGCTGACTTCGGGATAGCTCTATTCCCTCTACTTGGATCAAGCAAACTTCGAACCTGTGGCGAAGAGACTCTACGTGGACCCCGCGACGACTAATTCGCTGGTTCGGGCTACTCTTTCTATACAGCTCCAGCAGGCGGCTCGGGATGAAATTCGCAAGTCGTCGCAGTACATCGATGTCGGCGCGCTGGAGGCAGAAGCCGCCGATGCGTTCGAGGCGCTCTCGACGCTCCTCGGCGACCAGCTTCACTTCTTTGGCCGATCAAATCCCGGATTGTTCGATGCCAGTGTATTCGCATACACGCATCTGATTCTAGACGAAGGGATGGGGTGGAAACACAACCCATTGGGCCAGCTATTGCGGCAGCATGAAAACCTTGTACAACATCGTGAGCGCCTACTCAAATTTTTCTAGATCGGGACGGTATAAACGGATTCTATCTTCTGCTGCGCATGTTTAGACTACCCAAATATTTTAATCCTGTATATTATAGCACCCGCAATCCTCGAGACTCGAGAAATCCGCAAATCTCGGGTCTTGAACTGCAGCAAGAAGCAAGTAGAAAACAAAGTATCTCATACAGCTTGCTTCTTCTTAAAACAAATCCCAAACCACACCGTGATGCCAATCCACTTCTTCGCTCTCTTTCCTAGCCTCTCTGCTACATTCTCATCCACCATCCTCTCGCGCACCTCCTCCCCATCTATCTGCTCGACCATGAACCCGGCCTTCTGCGCCGCATCCAATACCTCATCCACCGTATGGGAATAACTCGTGGGCCGAATCTTGGTGCCCGTCGCCGTATCCACAAACCCAGCCTGGCTGATCGCTCCCATGTCCGAATGCATATTCGTGACCAACAGATACCCGCCCGGCGCCAACAACGTCGCTGCGCCCTCAAAGAACTGTTTCACGGGGATATGTTCCAGCACCAGCGTCGAGATCACCGCCGCAGCACCCACGGCACATTCCGGCGGCGCAGGCGGCGATTGCAGCAGATCAAACATCTCCAACGAGACAGACACTCTCTCACCTATCGTCGCGTTGCGGATCGTCTCCCGTGCAACGTCCAACATCCCCGGCGACGCGTCCACCCCGACGACTTCTGTACCCGGGGCGGCCAGTTTCGCTAGCTGGAGGGTATTTCGACCCGTGCCGCAGCCGAGGTCGACTAGCTTTTTCGAGCTGATAGAGAGCGTTCGATTTAGGACGATTGGAAGTAATTGGCTCATCTCAATGCTGTCGAGGGCTTGTAGAAAGTTTCCGTCGGTGTCGTAGACCTAGAAACTTGAGTTAGACAAATAATAAACTACCTATCTAGAGTGGTAAAAAAAGACAAAGGAACATTAGGGAGGAAGAAAACAAGAACTGTATCGTTTCTACTTTGTACGTACCTCCGCCCACCGGTTATATGCCTCCACGGTCTCCATATACTGAACGGGCGTAGACCCCGGAGTACAGGCATCACCGGCCAATGTGTTCTGGATTGTATCTGCCATGGCGTCCTACGGTTTGGAGGAAATTGTCAAACCGGAAAAATCCAGCCAACAGCAGGAATACCGGCAAGTAATGAAAGTGAAAGAAGAGCGGGGAAAGGAACCATCTTTGCGGCATGGCGTTAGTTCAGTTCAATTCGAGAATACTCGCCTGATGAGTCATATTTGAGCCCCAGATTAGTTAGTTATTTACGAGCAAATGTTCCGAGGTTGCATTCAACCATGTACTATTTGGGCCTCAGTGCATTCTGCAGGTACCGACGGAGAGCTGGGCCACGTTCGGATCCTGCATGAGGAATATATATATGTCAACCGCCACTGGCTCCGTCAGCATGCAGTAGACACGTTCAAATGTCAATGCTCAAGCACAAGAGACCAAAGGTTGAACGAATGTAGGTATGATATTGGTAACTTCTCACAGAGCGAATAACCAAGCAAGTGGTTTGTTTGTATTAGAAACTGTATTGACGAAGTTGAAGGCTGATTCCATTCTACATCATCGTTCGAGATAAGCAGCTTATTTCTCTCGTACCAGTCACAAGCATGAGACATGAGACTTGACATCAAAAAAAAGAAAAAGAAAAGGCTCATAAGTCATAGGTTTGAAAGAGAGACATGATCATGAGCATCAGAAGAAGAGGAGTCGGTGGCAAAGACCGTACCAGACGGGATAAAAAGAGGCGGATAGAAGAAACAAGAAAGAGAAAAGGGAAAAGGGAAAGAAAGGAGAGAGATAATGACACAAGGGAATCGGGTGTAACAGAACTAAAGGCAAAGACAGAGACAACCCAGCCAACAATTCCGCAAACAATACACGCTCCGTCGCTGAATATACATAAATTAAAAGAAGAAGGGAAAAGAAAGAAAGAGAAAAGAATACGGGGAGAATCAGCTGGCGCATCCAGGGTCTGCTAGCAAACCGTTGCCCCGAACGGTGCTGTCTCTTTCAAATCCTCCACCAGATCCGCCACATTGTTCAGATATCTTCCTAGCAACGATTGCTTTTCGTCGGTTGTGCGTGTATCCCGAGGCATTTTCGCATGCGACTGAGCGGGGGTGTGGACGCTTCGTGATACTGGCGCTGCCAGCTTGCTTGGGCTGCGCTGATGGCCACCCATGGCGGTGTTCGGGGCGCTGACCGCTACGCCGTTCGGGATGACCGGCGTTTCCGGCATCAGGTAGAAGTACAAGAATTCGACAAGTTTCAGCTTTACTTCGCGGGAGGTTGCACGTTGTTTGAAAAGCGACGTCACCGTGAGGAGCCCGTCGAGTTCCTCAAACGTACGGGTATTGGCCGGATGGTCCAGCAGCGCAGTCACCAGGGTGAGAAGTGTCGCGGATTGGATGGCGGGGCAGTTGATCGGGTCGAGGAGATCCAATAGCAGGTTCATGTAAATCTCGCGCGCGAAAAGCGTGCGCGACGGAGGGTGGAGAAGAAGGGCTCCTTGAATCAAGTCGAGAGTGGAGATAATGAGAAGGTCATTGGTGCCGTTGCTTCCTCGGCCAAGGAGATGTTCCAGACACGTTACCAGACGCATCGCAACTGTTTCGAGCTCGTCAAAATCGGAATCATTGGGTAACCCACCCGGAGGCTTCACGTCGGGTCGGGCTACCACATACCGTTCCATTGAAACCCCTCCTGCAATTTGAAGAATTCTCTGAATGCGGGATCATCTTTGAGCTCCGAAAGGGCCTTCGGTACTGGTTGTGGAGCTCCAAAGGATAGAAGCGACCTCCGTCTGTCAGACGCCGGCTGTTTCGACTTGGATAAACATATCTGTGCGAGAAGGCCTTCGACCTGGCGTAACCCTTTGCGAACTTTGCTTGGCTCGTACGAGGAAAGATAATCAAACGAATGAGCAAGCAAGGTCTCCATTGGGTGGCAAAGATGATATGTAAAATCAGGGAATAGAGGATAAAACGGCTTTGTGATGGGTAACAATGCGAGTATGTAAACGGGTAGAAGAAGAAAAAAAAAAGAAAATAGGGGAAAATCGGGAGACAGCAAGATGAAGCTCGGCCCTTGCGCCAAGAGGATATGACGGTGTTTATTATCTAGAACAGGGCCGGAAGTAGAAAATAGAACACGATCCGGCCAGGCCAGGGACCCCAGGACCCTAATTTAAATGGATTTTATTGACGATACTCCATAGATAATAGCTTGTTCGCAAAAATAACCCTTTTACCTAAGTTGTCGCCCATCTTCAGCTGATCGTGCCGACAGGCGAGCTAGTCAGTGGTTAGTGCTTCTGCCCCCCACATCTGGCAGGAAAACTTGCGATGGTTGCCCCGGGATACGCGCGGTCGTCCTCAACTTCGGGGCGCCTCGAGGAAGCTGGACGGTCAAGATAAGGTGTTGTCATGATGTCAGGCTCAGCGGCACCACATCCTCTAGGACCCAAAACAAAGCCCGTTCTTCTGGTCTTAATTCCGTGCATTCTCCGTCGTAGCATCTGTACAGTGTATCTCTCAACGGATCCGACGTTGTCCCACGACGGTCAACCTGCGGTTGGTCTCGAAGGATAGGATGGCTCCTTGCATATTCGACCAACTATGAGGTCACATCGTGCATCCCTAGTCGGTGGCACAATCAAGGCTGCGGCAGCCCACCCCGGATGAACCACCGGAGTACGGAGTAATCGTGTGATGGAAGTGTGTGATGAAAGAAAGAGAGACGCCGCATCCCCAATCCCCAACGGCGCGACCGCCTTCCGCCTTTGGTGCACGTGATCTACATGTGATCGGTCGAGCGCCAGGCATTTCCCCCGCATGAGGTCGGCGGCGATGTTGCTGGCAACTATAAGAGCAGGTATATACCGCGCGTCCGTTCCCGGCATGACTTGACCAGTCACTTCAGCTTGTTGCGGGGACCTTGACTATCGGAAATACTATCCCTCTCCTGTGTTCTTCACCGACAAGGCAAGAACGACTCGCAAAACCAACCCATCATGTCCTCGGATTCTTCCTTTCAACCCCCCACACCTATTCCGCCTCGCACAAGCTCAGCTGGTATGGCCGACCGCATATACTCACCCCCTTATTTACCGAGCATCTTTAACGATTTACCCTCAATTCCGGAAACAGGTCGCCTATCCATGAACGGATCTTCTCTTCAAACGAACATGGACCCGACGCGCCGGCATACCCGCAACGTATCCAGCTTGGATGGCACGAAACACCGAGATGGCCAATGGTCTCCCGAGAACGAACAGATCCTATTGGGCCCCTATGACTACATGGTACAGCATCCAGGCAAGGATATCCGCCGGCAACTCATCAACGCCTTCAACGCGTGGCTGAAAGTTCCCCCGGAAAGCCTCGTGATCATCAACAAGGTGGTGGCCATGCTTCACACGGCTTCGTTACTGTACGATGAACCCCCTCTGTTCCCATATGACGGCGTCAAGATCGGTACTAATCGAATGCTCCTATCGGATAGAATTGACGACGTCGAAGACTGCTCCGTCCTTCGGCGTGGGGTCCCGGTGGCCCACAACATATTCGGCACGGCGCAAACCATTAATACGGCCAATTACGTGTACTTTCTGGCTCTCCAGGAGGTGCAGAAGCTGAACAATCCGACTGCTATCAACATATACGTTCAAGAATTGCTCAATCTGCACCGTGGCCAAGGAATGGATCTCTTTTGGCGAGACACGCTCACTTGCCCCAGCGAGGAGGAGTACCTGGAGATGGTCGGGAACAAAACCGGGGGTCTGTTTCGACTAGCGGTGAAGTTGATGCAGGCCGAAAGCAGCACGGGGAAGGACTGCGTGAGTCTAGTTAATGTGCTGGGGTTGATCTTCCAGATCTGTGATGATTATCTGAACCTGTCCAACTCCACCTACATCGACAATAAAGGTCTCTGTGAGGACCTTACTGAAGGGAAATTTTCCTTCCCGATTATACACAGCATTCGTTCAAACCCCCAAAACCTCCAGCTGATCAATATTCTCAAGCAGCGAACCAAGGACGAGGAGGTCAAGCTGTACGCTAGAAGCTACATGGAGAGCACCGGCAGCTTTACACACACGCAGGAGGTGGTTCGGAATTTACGGCAGAAGGCGTTGAAGCTAATAGACGACATTGATGCCAGCGAGGTTGGCAAGAATGCCGAGGGCCGCGAGGATGGTGCTATGGTACGATCGATCCTCGACAAGATTACTGAGTCGACGTTGAAGGCCGACGGGCCGAGTTAATGATTTGGGTCAAATTTCTCACATCATGTCAACGAAACTGCACGACTTGTCTATTCTGCAATCTGGGAGTCTGAATTTGAGACCTACCATCGCTATCATTTGGCAGCTTGTGCAATTGGTTTCGTTTTCTTGGTATTCTCTTGACTCTATTAATAATGACCGTGACGAATCTTCTACTACCAAAGCAGACCCTCACGTAACTCATATGATCTCTAACCGTAATCCGTGAATAATTCCATCCGGTAGGCGTAAGAGCCTAGTATATAAAAGGTACGTAGGCTCATTTTTTTCGAACGCCAGATAATGAAAAAGCCAAGCGCCCTGGGTATAACGATCCAAAACATTGCATAAATAGTCCATTCAGGCTCCAGGAGGTGAAGAGAAAACAGTGCTATCCAAAAAACAAAATTCCATGTCATCCAAGATAGTATAGGCATTATGTGTCGAGTATGTCGTGGACGACCTACATAACCACACAGCAAGCCTTTTCCAGCTTGCGTATGACCCGCGGGAGAATGGCGTTGACCACTTGCTCCACGGGGTCCTGCTGCTGCTGCTGCTGCTGTTGCTGGTGATGGGGTTGTTGATGGTGCTGCTGCTGTCCGGGGTACTGGTGCTGCGAAGGATAGCCGCCCGAGGGCATCTCAGCCGGTCCGCCGGTAAGGTTGACATAGATACGTCCAGCGTTCTCCTCGGTTGAATACTGGAGACCGAGTTCACGACACACTTGTTCGACGCGGGGCTTAAGCTTCTGCACATGGTTCGCGGAGTGGTTGCCCTTGCCGACGATCCTGTTGAGCCCGGCGATTGGAGACGTTGTTAACAGCCGTAACCACCTAACCCACCAAATCCAGGCCAAATGGGAGGGGCAGATCCATCCAAAACTTACACATGAAGATGGGTCTGGCCATGCTGCCGCGCATATTTAATACGCTCTTCCAGGATTTCCTCGGCCTCCTCCACGAATTGTCCATGCAGATCGATCGTATCGGGCTCGACGCGTCCGTTGGCGTTGTTCTCGCGGAAAATAAACTCGGAGGCCTGTCGGTTGTACTCCTCCATTTTGCGACCGTGGGCTTTGCCCTGTTCCGACAGTTCCTTGGCCGCGGCGCCGTCGCCATTGCTGTAGGCTTCTTGGGACTATTAATCCGGACAATACATCGCGTTAGCTTCATCGCATTGTCTTGCTGTCTCTTCTTAGGACCCCGTCAAACCGGTGAAAGAGGGAGGGAGAGGGGTTGGATCGGAGGTCGTCGGGATAGGAGGAAGAAGAATGGTTTGCGCACCCGTTGAAAACATGAACCGCGCTTCGAGGCTTCTTGTCTAGCTAGGTCGCGGAGACGGTCGTATTCGGCTTCGGCATCGCTGCTCTGTTCATGGTTGAAGGCTGTTGTTGGGCGCCAATGGGGTTAGGCATGAGTTAGCGATGCGTGGGAGTGTTTGGAGATGGGGAAGGTATCAGCTCGCACCCCGAGGGCCCATGTGAGACAGTTCGTGCATTTTCGGCAATTAGATCGCGACAAATAAAAGTGAAAATAGGGTATAAATGATTGACAGTAATAATTGTTAATCTTATAGAACAGAAATTAAATCTATAAGGACCAAGCACGGTCCGGTGAAATTGATCGCGCGGCGAAGGAAGATATGGAGAGGAAGAAAGATCGGATCGGGATCGAAGGCGGAAAACCCTAGATTCTCCCCCTACGATTTCTACGCAGTGGAGCATCCAAGGTTCACGCATGGTATTCTGCTGTGGTTGCTTTCCACAGGTGCCATGGATGAGTCGAAATGTAAGGGAAATCAACCATGACTTCCAAGGCTCAAAATGATCTTAGTTCGGAGGGTATAGTATACTCTGTACATCACCATAAGGCTGCGACATCAGTGCATCCAGACTCCAGAGCATTCTGTTGACGTATTCTCCGTATTCACGGAAGGAATCAATAGCGTCCCAAGCGACTGGGTGGCGAGTGCTGTCAGCCTGTCACCTTGTCATATCATGTTGACTTACAAGGACAGGGTACAACTTGTGAATCCCCATCATGCTAGAGTTTGGACAGGGATCCATGAAGCCATATCATATCTTTAAAGCAATTCCCCGTCTTGACCATCCACTAAGCGGCCAATTGATGTGCTTACTGCTTCAGGGCTTAGTGGGGGTCAAATAAGCCCTGGTGTCGCAAAAACGCAATAGCGCCAAAGCGTGCTCAATAGTCGTGCTGGGGACCCGATTTTACCGAGTTTGCAACTTGCAGACTGCCAGCCCATAAATAAATCCATGAAATAGAAGACTGATCCAGAAAGGAGAACGCAGCTAGAAGCACTAGACGGTGGGGATAAGGTGCTTTAGCCCGATCGCAGAACCGTGGACAATGGTACGGTTCGGCCTCGCCACATCCATGGAAGAGGACGACGAAGATGGAACGCGAGCCAAGGATTGTGAATCACTTTTGAAGCAGGGGAGAAACTGGCGGAGTTTTTGAGGCCAGGGGGCATGTTTTCAAGTGAGTTGAAACTCGGCAGAAATCACGGCCGCGGAAGACCAGGGTTGGCTTCACCACGATGTACCGTACTCTGTCCAGAGGGCACAGGATCTCTGGATTACATGGTCTCTCTCCCCGTCTCTCCGCACCAGAAGCAGGAATCCATGGACAACTGAGGATCGACGGCGGTTAGCAAGTGGAGGTCTTACGATGTTTGGTCTTACGGTCTTTCAGTCTTACAGAACACAATTACGAGAAGTGAGAAAAGTACCTACTCGGTAGTCGTTCAGGAACAGGCACTCCAGTGACTCCACATCAAGCCTTTTCCATTGTGGCCATTCTTTCCGGAGTTTAAAAGGCCACTGCGTACGGGCACACGTGGTGGAAACTGGGAAATAAAAAAAAATAAAAAATAAAAAATAAATAAAAGGCAACGCATCCAGACCTTCTAAGGCTTCTGGAAAACCCACGGAAGTCTGACGACAGAGTATAAAGTTGAATCATGCGGTGACTCTTCGTGTTGGACTTTCAGGTGCCTGGCGATCAGATGCTGCAGCGTCGGATCTCCACTAGTGGCGGCACTTGAAACCGCAGGCGTCGAGTTTGTCTTCCACATTCAACAACCACGGCATCGGGACGGCCAGAATACCGGGAAAACTCCTCCATGGGCAGTCTCGTAAGATAGGTAGTTAGGGACAGAGTATGCAGTACTCCGAATGTACAGAGTCGGTAGCCCGACGTGACTATCTCCCTAGTCGCGAGAGATGAGCAATGTACCCCGTATTCCTGCATATCGCGATGCGACGAGAAGGGAGCGCGATGATTTCATATCGACCTACCTAGTCCATCCTAGCCCAGCCGATCTGCATGGCCGGGAAATTACCCCCGAGTGCGGTACCAATGAGCATTACGCAGTATTATTATTTATTCATTATTCATCAGGAGACAGTTGCAGGCCAATTCTGCACAGGCGCTAAATGCTGGTTTCTCGTTCGTCTCGAGCACAGGCGGCCCATACGGAGTTCTTGCCTCGGGACGCTCTCCGTCCGAGGAAGTACTCTGAGTCTGAGTACATACTCAGTCCCTAGGTGATGAGAGTCGATCAATTCGTCCAGGCTGCATGCTGAGCATACCAAGAACCCCAAGGCTCGTGGGTGAAATGCCCGTCCGGCCAGGATGGTTGAAGAGAAGGAAGAATAAATGAAATGATAAAATCCCAGACGAAAATAATAAAAAAGGGGAGGCCGTCGGAATAACATCATTGGTCCGACGAGCGGGGCCTCCCCACCGTCCCCCCTTAGCACCGGCAGCCAATGGCCATGCAGGAACCCCCCCAGGCCCCCACCGCCCCCCTATCGACGATCCAGTCAAGTGAAGGTTTGTCGTTCCAGAAAAAAAGGAAAGGCCTAGTCGGGCTTAGTCGGTCTCCCTCCCCCCTGCTCGCCGGGACGCTTTTTTCTCTTTGGCTGGCGACGCCCCTCGGCCTTCTCCATCGTCCGCCATAATTTCGTCCGCTCCCTTCTTGCGCTGAAGTCTGAAGCCTCCAACCCCCCTAGTCTCCCTGGTCTCCCTCAGCCTAAGGCCTGCTTGCTTTGGCTTTGCTTGCTTTCCCTCTGCTTGTCTTGTCTTCTATCCACACCCCTCTTTCCCAATCCTTCGCCCCTTACTGAGCTTATCCTGGTCGCCTCAGCCTCTCTTCTCTCGCTTTTGCTCCGGCTTTCTCTCCTTCTGACTCTCTTTTCTCACCACCCACTCTCACTCTAACTTCTCACTCCTTCCTTCCTCCCTCCCTCCCTCTCTCTCTCTCTCTCTTCCCACTTCCATTCTCCTCTTACACCCCCAGACTCCTTTCTTCAGGCATTCCTTCCATCGGTCCCGGTGGTCAGACTCCTGAAATAGAGTCGTGGATATCCCTCTGGTTTGATTCTTTTCTTCCTTCCCTTCGTCATTCCTGTAATTCTTTTTTACCTGCCCTCCCTGTTGATTTTCTAGAGTGGTCACAATTGGTGTATTACTGTTTCAACTTCCCGCCTCCTTGTCCGCCCAGCCCCAGGTCGCGCGCTTATAATTGAATTTTTTTCTCCTTACCTGCCGGCTTTGGACGGTCGCTTGGCTTTCAATAATATCTCTCGCCATTGCGTTTGGATCTCTCACTTCTTCTCTCCGGTTGAAGTAGGCAAGTCGTCTTTTTAGAGCAAAGAAGTGTCTTTTCGGTAAGTCTCTTGGTTGCTGTCTGCCTTGCCGATGTCTCCCTACGCCGAATAATCCTTCAATCCCACATCCCCCCCCCAAGCCTTGTCGGATGGATTGGATGCGCTCCCTTGCATCTGCATGATGACTGCGGTTGGAGACGAGGCTGTCATGATCTACATTTCTCATTTCTTTTTCTCCCGTTGTTGATTTTGATTATACCACCTGTGGCTCGCACCCGCGTTGTACCACGTTCAGCGCTTGTCGACGGGATGGGCTGAAGATTACCGGCCCCGGAGAATTCCATTTTCACTGACATCTCTCTCTTTTGGCCCTCGATAGGTTTCCATCGAATCCCGCGGCACTTGCATCAACTATCATCTTTCTATCGATCCCTTCCCACGTCGCTTCTTGAACGCTTTCATTTACCACCGCCAAAATGGGTTGTGGAATGAGCACTGAGGATAAGGAGGGCAAGGCCCGCAACGAGGAGATTGAGAACCAGCTCAAGCGGGACAAGATGTTGCAGCGAAACGAGATTAAGATGCTTCTGCTCGGTACGCAGCCCTCCCTTTCAACCCGGTTCTGAGATCCTTGCACTACCACGAAGGAGGAAAAGAGAGATGAGCATCCTTGGTTAACTGAGTTTCCACAGGAGCTGGAGAGTCCGGCAAGTCGACCATTCTGAAGCAGATGAAGCTGATCCACGAGGGTGGATACTCGCGCGATGAACGGGAATCCTTCAAGGAGATCATCTACAGCAACACGGTTCAATCGATGCGTGTCATTCTGGAGGCCATGGAATCGCTCGAGCTTCCGCTGGAAGACGCCCGCCACGAATACCACGTGCAGACTGTCTTTATGCAACCCGCCCAGATCGAAGGTGACAGCCTGCCCCCGGAGGTTGGCGGTGCTATTGGCGCTCTTTGGCGCGACACCGGTGTCCAGGAATGCTTCAAACGGTCTCGTGAATACCAACTCAACGACTCTGCTAAATAGTGAGTGCGACCGTGGATCGGATGAGAAGACTTGTGTGTTCGCTAACCGACTTCGCTAGCTACTTTGACGCCATCGACCGGATAGCTCAGCCCGACTACCTTCCTACAGACCAGGATGTTCTCCGCTCCCGTGTCAAGACGACGGGTATCACCGAGACTACTTTCCTCATTGGCGACCTGACGTACCGCATGTTCGATGTCGGCGGCCAACGTTCCGAACGTAAGAAGTGGATCCACTGCTTCGAGAACGTGACTACCATCTTGTTCCTGGTCGCCATCTCCGAGTACGACCAGTTGCTGTTCGAAGATGAGACCGTCAACCGTATGCAGGAAGCGCTTACCCTGTTCGATTCGATCTGCAACTCGCGCTGGTTCGTCAAGACGTCTATTATTCTCTTCCTGAACAAGATCGATCGTTTCAAGGAGAAGCTCCCCGTCAGCCCCATGAAGAACTACTTCCCCGACTACGAGGGTGGCGCAGACTATGCCGCCGCTTGCGATTACATCCTGAACCGCTTCGTGTCTCTCAACCAAGCGGAACAAAAGCAAATCTACACCCACTTCACATGTGCCACTGACACCACACAAATCCGGTTCGTCATGGCCGCTGTAAATGGTAAGTTTTCTCGGGTCATGATATCCTGCGGGCGCATGGGCATCAAAGGCTAACTCCATTATCTTAGATATCATCATCCAAGAGAACCTTCGACTGTGTGGTCTGATCTAATGATCGGTATGCTTTGATCGAGTGCCGGTGTCTCGCCATGTCAACTCGATGCTACATGGTTTTCTAATTTCTTTCCTATCCGTGCAGATGTGTTCTCAACCTTGGTCTCTTTTCTGTTTCTTTTCTCATTTCTCAAAGATCCCGGCGTTCAGACATTCATTTGTCTCTTTTTACTAATTATTCCCTTTTATTATTTCCTTTGTCTCGAAATGATATCTAGCCGGCTCTTTGTTCTCAGCATTACCGATATCCCTCCATGACACAGAGCAGGAGTTTTCTTTCCTCATTCTATTTGTTCCTCTTTTCATCCGGTCTAGCTTCCTGGGCAGTCGGTTATCTGTGGACTTTAGCAGGTTTTCGGCAGCCTGTGGTTTATGCCCCCCCCTTTTTCTTTCTACCTTGAACTCTTGAAATGCCCGTGTTTCCTTTTTGGTTTTTTATGTGTTTGAGTACCCATCTCTCTTTGGTTTTTTCTTTTCCTGTCAGAATTTCTCATGCGTTTTTCTTATTTCTTATTTGTTTTTTGAAGCTGGATATCCCATCATCTCTTGGTGCCCTCGCCATTAAACTTGTGTGTAATTATATCTCACGCATCTTTCCTTGGTCTGACGTTCACTGAGAGACATGAACGACGGCAGGGCCACGGGCACGAGGGGAATGACAGGGTACGTGGATTATCATGTCGTCTTCATGTGTCATGCCGGGTCGTCATCAGAGTTGTCTCTTTTCTAAAGGATTGTGAAATATTTCCATCTGCTTTGCTTATATCTACTAGCCCTTCCCCTGTTCATTTACCCAATCTGTACGCAGTAGATAAACGGTATATCATAAAGCCTTTAGAAGCATGCAAGCGATCGATAAGAATTCTTGTGGTATCTCCAAACACCATCGCCTCGCTGGGGAAAAAGAAACGCCCAAACTCCCGCCAAGTCGACAAAGTAATCTAAGTATATGCGAGACAAGTTAATTCTAGAATCGCAGCTTAGGCCCCAGAAACACAATCAACACCGCCACAAGCCACAACCCCAGAATCCACGCATACAGCATCATCCGTCCCCACCAGCCCTTCCCTTCCGTCATGCGGCGCAGCATCCCCATCCGACGCTCTGCAGCCTGCATGTTCCCCGTCGTGCGATCCAGTCCGTCCACCGCCCGCGCAAGAACCGACTTCTCCGAATCCAACGAGGTCTGGAACGCCTGCGACGACGACTTCAGCTGACTGGCCAGCGAGAGCAGCGAGCTCGTCAGATCCTCCTGTTCCGCCCGATGCGTCGAGAGCGTCTGCTCCGTATCTTGGGCGTTCGAGGCGGCCGGAGCTGGCACGGCAGGAGACGTAGCCGATGAGAAGTGATCCGAACCCGTCGCTTTCGCTTTCGCATTCGACTCCGCAGATGGCGGAGAGGTCATGTGGCGGTTTCGTAGTGTGGCTGTAGCTGTCGGGGTTGGGGGCGTCGTAGGTGCAGCGGTGGTAGTCGTTGTCGTTGCCGTCGTGGCGGTCGCTGCGGCTGCTATCTTCGTCTCTCCATCACCATCTTTCTCTTCTTTTCCTCCTTGTCCCTCCTCCTCTTCCTCCCTCCCTGGCTCGTATTCCGTGCTGCTCTCCTCCGGCGTATCAAGCAAATCCTCCCCGTCTATGGATTCCTCGTCCTCGTTATCGGCATAGCCGCCCTGTCCGGAAGAAGCAGCGGCCCGGGCCTCCTGCTCGGCGTTGATCTCCTCGAGGAGAGACTGTAGTCGTTTCACCGTCTCCCGGTGTCGTTGGACTTCGGTCTGGAGGGCATGGCGGCGATCGAGAGGTTTGGTGGAGGGGATGGTGTTGCGTTCGAGCGAGTGGAGGTTTGAGCGGGCGTATTCGATGTTCTGAGAAGGGGTGGTGTTAGTTTAGTTTCGTTTACTATACTGTACAGATCTCAGGCAGCTGCTTTTCATTTCCTGTATATGGTAGGCAATGTAACAGCTACCATAGCCAAGTACTTCCCCCACAGAAACATGAAAACCGGGGAGAAGGGAGGAAGGAAGGAGGGAAGGGAAACATACCGCCCCAATCCTCATCCTCTGATACTCCGACTTTCGTAGTCCGGCGAGATCTGCCCCGGGCGAGAGGAGGTTATGTTCGAGACGGGCGAGAAGCCGCGAGACGCTGAGGACAGCGAGGTCGGTGTCGTTGGTGTTGGGCGCGGAGGCCGCGAGCGTGGTTATCGTCATGGCTTGCTTTTTCTTTTCCGTGACTCGGATGTTGACTTATTTTTGATTTCTTGCTGGGGTACTCCGAGTCCGAGAGAATGAGGGAAAGAGGAGAAAACGAAGCGGGTGGAGGGGATCGGGCATGAATTGAATGGGATTCCGGAGCTTATCCTGCTGCTGGTTTGTCTGGTTTGACAACACGACGAGGTACCTGATGGATGACTAAGCGTATAGATGGGCTTTGGGCGGTGGTGGGGTTGGTTGGGTCTTTTTCTGGCATCAATGTGGTCGTGATGGCTAGTTGGGGATTCAGGTAGGGGCTTAGGACTTGATTCGGTTTATGTGTATTGGTATGGTTGGCAATTTGATGCCTCTTGGTCCTTGCTTGCATCTATATGGTATGTAGGTTGGTAGTATACACACAACCTCTGGATGAACAGATATCAGCTCAACTAATAAATGGTGTATTACTCAAATAACTGTTTAATGGGAAGCTACCTAAATATTGAACTGAATATGAAATATAGTTCGAATTATGACTGATAAAGCCAGTGTCTCCTTTACCTGTGGTGTAGTTGACATACAAACCACCCCGAATACCAGCCTAGAGGCACCCCATGAGTTATGATTGAGTGCAGAACCATCGTAAGAGTATCACTTGTCAGCAAGAACTCGGCGTCCGATTTTGAATCTGATTGGTGTACCCTGAAAAATGTAGATCTGTACATTCGAAGTTGTTCATACGTTGGCAGCTCAACTGGGCGAACCCGCGGGAATGTCAGCTGTAAGCGTGTAGGCTGCACTTGATGGGCAGAGAGTACACAGGACCAGAGTGCCCGGCATGTGGGTTCGACTTGGACACCACAAAGGAGTATGGAAAATTCACGATGCCGTAAAGAAAGTCAACAGGCCTGGCCAGCACGTGGTCGAGGCGCTTTCGGACGGGCAAGAGGCGATGATTTGTCACTATAAATAAACAAAAAGTCCGTGGACTGGGCTCGAATGACTTCGTGCATGGCTAGGTATGCCACCAACTACTGTAATACGATCATCTGGATCGACTCATCTCATCTCATCTTGCCGGTGGAGTCAGCCTTTGTCGGGCGAAGGATGAGGCTTATGCTTGTTCTGTATCGATCTACTCGCCAAGTCTTATACAGATCTCGCCACCTGAAAGCCCTTATTCGCTAGTTGCATCGTAATTTCATTAACGATCAGTATCGTCAATCATCATTCCGTGTCAGAAAATATTCGTATGTATATGTCTTGTTCGTAAAGTAGAAAAAAGACACTCCGCCACCCATTTTAGGCATCGTCATTCGTAGTAAGTCTGCGCCATCGTAGAAGCCCGAAAATATGTCCAATGTAGACGAGAGAATAACCGCAACGCAAGAAAACAATACAAAGCAAAACAGAACGAGGTCATCAAAAGGGGGAAAATGCACCATTGAAACGAGCGAGGAGCTAAAAAAGGAAAAGGGAAAAGAAAAGAAAATTCTGGTCCTAGCGATATTCGACCATGAGCCGTCTCCAAGTCCGGATGCCTTCCTCGTCCACATCATAGAGCTGCTGAGCAACCTGGTTCCGCTTTTCAACCCGCTGTACTTGGTCTGGATCCGATAGGCCGCCAAATCCCTCGGAGTTGGCCTCTGTACGCCACCCTGTCGGTGAGAGTGCGATGTGCTGCGGATCTTCGGATCCCCGGCGAGACGCATCAGATCCCTCGGAGAGCGAACCAGAGCGATAGCTATCGTTCGTATGCGAGGTAGTCGGGCGACTGCCACTGGAGCTAGCGCTGGATGTGGCCAAGAAGGCAGCTGGAACCTGGGAACTCTGGTCTTGCGGATATGATTGCTTTTCCTTGCCACTCCCCTCTCGGCCTAGCATGGAGGCGAGATAGCCACTTGAAGGCAAAGGGGCCAGCTGAGACAAAGGCTGCAAGATATCACAGGCCGAAGGCAGTCTGGTGACATTGTAGGACGGGTCTTTAGGATAGGGCACCTCTTGGCCCACTGGGGCTTCGCCACCAGATCTGTCGGGCAAAGGAGACCGCGGGTCCATTTGCTTCTCGGATATAACGTATCTGCCTCGTCGTCGACGCCTGGCCCCCCGAACGAGAACTAGAATGCAAACTATGCAAGCCACAGGAAATACGGTTCCGAGTAGAAAGGCGTGAAGATCTGCGGGGATGGCCAGATCTTCTTTCTCATGCCCCATCGCCTGGGAATATCGCCTCTTTGGGTGACGAGACTCTTCTCGGCGGTCTAAGGCCACCAGTCAAGAATGAATCACCTGGGCTGATTTATCAACACGGCTGCGTCTCAGGTTGGCTGGAATGAAATAGTGTAACGCTGTTGTTATGCCGAAATCTTGGGCGATGGGGAGATAAGGCGCTCAAAGGGAGCTTTAGAAGATAGAAATCTAAGAAAAACAGAAATAGATAATTATGAAGAGATGAGGGGAGGAAGAAATATAAGTGGAAAGAACCAAGAAGTTGGCTGGATTGAGATACGATATAGCGAGTGATGGGGAGGAACCATGAAAAGGTATCTGGGAGATCTTTATAACCCACACGCTTTGGCCCGGGTAAGGTCCTGGATCAAAAGCAAATAAAAGTAACCCCCCTCGTCTCAGAAGTAATGCGGGCAGAGATGACCATTCTCTAATAACATTCCAATGGGCAACTCTAGAACTCCACATGCAGGGACACCTACACAACCCGGTGGGTTGGAGTCATTTTTGTAGCACACCCGCCATCCCTGCTTGGGACTACTAGAGGGGAAAGCGAGGGCGAGGGGTCCCCAGTCCAGCTGTGTCATGATCAGCCACGAGAACTTATGCCGTGGGCGGAATCCACGAGAGCAGATTCCAACCGCAAATGCACCCCGATCATAGGACCAAGGTGGTCGAAGAATTCGGGAAGAACGTCTCCAGAGGGGACGAGTTCAGCTCTACTGCGGGTGCGCCACCTGCGCCGTAGATTATCGGCCTAAAGTGCTAGTTCGTTAGGGGCGAGTTAGCCAAGTTAGCGAAACGAACTAATTATTATTGGGAGCAGGCACCGCAGTAAGGCTAGGCTTGAGGCTCGATCCGTGAGAAATCGATCGAGGAGAATGCACCTCATCTCAATCAGGGAAGTGGAGGCAGCCCATCCAATTATTAATGGCGTTATTATTTTCAATTCAAGCCTTGGAGAGGCAATGGTTGTGAAGAAGAAGAGGAGGAGGAGGAAGAAGGAAAGTCAACGAAGGCGAGAAACAAGGGAAAAGATCCAAATACGCGTGACCCTTTCTTTCCATACCGTATGGTATCGCCTCTCTTATCCGACTTCGACTTCTTCCTTTTCTTCATCGCACGGTCTCAAGAAAAGTAAATCAACAGAACATTTACATCATCCCATTCCTCGGTTCCTGCCTCGTCTCAGCTCAGCCTCGACCCCTCGTCCAATGCAGATCGGTCTTGTCCTCCACCGTTCGCATTGACACGACGTGACGACGGTGCTCTGCCGGTGGAGCATCAGCTCGCCATTGCGTGGGTTCATCAATTTAGGCCCCAGCAAGCCGTTGTGACACTTAATATAACTGCATACTCCGTACGCTCTGCTCTCCACTCGTCAGATCAGTCCGTGAGTCGGATGGGGTCCGGCGTTTTCAGCACTGGGATGTCTACGGCGATCGTCTGTAGCATCATCTTGCTAGTCTCATTTGTCGGCTTGATTGATCTAATTCTGCCTTTGCTCTCAAATGCCGATCTGCACACACCGCACCCTCTTCTTCTGTCAAGATTATATCGCTGGGAATGCTCTGCCCCTCTCAACCCAACAACCGGGTCATCTCCAACGCATGCCGTCGATCTATCTAAACTCTATGTCCATTCCAAATACAATAATGCCCCACCGATGGAACTTCGCGCGGCTTAGAAGTGCATGCGGGTCTCGCTCTTTCTGACAAGCCACCTACTCAAAGGATAGGAAAAGCGCCAAACAAAAGGGCGGGGAAAAAAAAAAGAGCGATGTGATCTATAGCTTGGCGGAAATCTTGTCTTTCTTCATCTCCTCTCTCGCCTGCTCCCGGAGCTGCCTTCGTAAGATTTTGCCCGATGGATTCTTGGGAATTGCGTCAATGAAGACGACGCCTCCGGTAATTCGTTTGATCACAGAAACTTTCCCGTTCACGAACTCCACAATGTCTGCTTCGGTGGCACTTTGCTCGGATTTTAATGCTATATATGCCCGAGGGCGCTCATCATCATTTCTATTCGCCGATGATTGATGCGTTAGTGATTTTTCAGTTGGCCACACACTTCCCGTCGGAGAGGGCAGATTCGATAACCTACACTGGCACCCCAATCACTGCAACGTCGGCAACTGCAGGATGTTCCAGCAAAAGAGCTTCAAGCTCGGCCGGCGCAACTTGATTGCCTTTGACTTTAATCAGCTCCTAAATCGACGTTCCGCTGTTAGCATTTGCATTTTGATTGTGCACTTAGACTAGAAGAGGCGATGGCAATTTCACAATTGAGAGGCTTACCTTCTTGCGGTCAACGACGTGGAATTTGTCTTCGTCATCCACAAAGGCGATGTCTCCTGTCTTCAACCAACCATCTGCCGTTTTGGTCTCTCTTGTGGCTTCTGGATTCCGCCAGTAGCCTTTCATGACGTTTTGCCCTCGCACCCAAAGCTCTCCGCGTTGGTTTCGCCCCAGCTCGGTGACTCCGTCGTCAGCCATTATTTTTGCCTCACAATTGGCATTCAGCTCCCCAACCGAAGCCGTATAACTTTTTTCCATTGGGTGCCAGCCGAGCAACGAGCAGGTCGTTCTGCAAATCAAGTTAGTTTAAACCCGTTGCCACCGAAGGAGTCTAGAAGCATCGGAAAGGCAAAAACAATACATACTCGGTCATCCCCCATCCTTGTTTGATATTGATGCGGCCGGGCTCCCAGAGGGCTTCGACTTCCTCGCAAACCTCTCTGCCCAATGGGGCTGCGCCACTAGTAATTTTTTCGACACTGCTGAGATCATATTTGCCACTCTTGACTAAAGGATGTTTAGCAATGGCGACTACCACTGGTGGCACCAAGATGAGATCCGAGATCCGGAACTTCTCCGTGTACTCAAGCATCTTGGCAAAATCAAACTTGGGCATAATATACACCGGCACCCCCCGACTTAGTGCCGCGGCGATGAAGATATTCTGCGCCATTGCGTGGTACATAGGAAGGAAACAGAGCCATCGTGCTCGGCCCTCTTTTCCCTTCCAGTCTGCATCCAGGTAGAACAAATGATTGTACTGCAGCATGTTGGCAACATAGTTTTTGTGCGTGATCTCCACTCCTTTGGGTTTCCCAGTGGTCCCACTCGAATAATTCAACGCCAGCGTGCGGCCGGCGGCTTCAGGCGTCGACAGATCGTCCCAGACGTATTGGCTTCCTTCGTCGATAGACGATATTAACTCTCCCCAATAGCGACAACCTCGTTGGCCTTCGCCCTTCCCGTCAAAAACCGCATTGTTGAACACAAACACTCGATCCGAGGACATCCCTGCCAGCTGAGCAGCTTCAATCCCTGTGTCGAGACTCCCCTCGGCGCAAATGAGATACGTTGCACCGCTATCCCGCAGCTGGTAGGCCAATTCTCTGGCTACGTACGTGGGATTGGCACCGGAGAATATTCCTCCGGCCATGATGATGCCCATGAAAACGACCGGAAAGAATAGGTCATTACCGGAGAATAGTATGACCCGGTCTCCCGTCTGGAGGCCCGATTTGCGTAACCCAGCAGCAAATCGTAGGCTCCATAGCCGGAAGTCGTGCGTCGTGAAGTAGTGCGTTTCAGAACGGGCTGCTTCAGAGAAGCATCGGTGCGTTTTCGAGAGGGGATGAGAGGGCGAAGTAAACAAGAGCGAGGCCAAGTGTGTATCTGGGATATCGAGGTCCCAACGCGACTTGAACGGCATGATGTCTTGACCTCAAGTTGAAACTTGCCGGTAGGTAAATGTAGACAGAGAACGAGTGATCGAGTGAGCGCTATTCCGTGGGTCCCGAGAACCCAACAAAGCAAGAGAAAGTCAAACGAAGGTAGATGCACGGTTGGAGGGACGGCTGCTATTCATAGACGACTCTGTTCATGGACTGAAGGTCGACTATGAATATATAAGAGATTTGCATGGCGGCCGCGGTATCCACCCCCCACGCCTCAAATCCCAACAATACGACGGGAGCCAACAGCAAACCGTCGCCAATGAGAGCACGGAAAGCACGACCCAAAGACAGCGAAGAGGCAAACCTTGTTCCTCCCCGCTCGCCGTTCGGTTATGGCATGCCGACGGGTACCAATCATGGTGCAACCATGGCCACTTCCGAGGAGCAAACACTAGATGACCTCGGACCTGGGTTACCTCCCCTTCGTGATGTTGAGTCCACAACCAGCAGGTTCCGCGACGCAAGGGCCTCTCTTTCGGAGGGTTTTCTATCACTGTTAAGGAGGGGGCTTCCCTCCGATCTGCGAGTCGTATCTTGTTCGTCTACTTCGGTTACTCGGAAAAGGAATGCCGTCTTCTATGACTAGAAAATATGAATTCTACACTCCTGATCCATTCGGCCAATCGCAGACAATGCTGTTTTTTATAGAGAAACACAACCCCTGACCAACACAAGAAAAGAAAAAAAAAATATAGAAAATCAAGATATGGCTGGAACATTATCATTCATTATGAGGCCTCCTCACCCCCAAGGCACACCAGCGCCGCCTTCAATTCGTTCACGATCTTCTCCTCCAGCCGGTTCTCCGCGCCTGAGGCAGCGTCCGCCGGCTTCTGTCGCATCAATTCCACCTCCTTGTCGCTGGTGGCGACGATTCGGCCACGAAGACTCGATCGCCGCTCCAGAAGCTCCTCGATGTCCTCCTTGACCTGGGACTTGTCCCACCGGAGATCCTGGATCGCGTCGGCGTCCACACCCACGCTGGGTCCTGCCTCTCGGAATCGGCCGAGAATGAAAGAGATCAAGGCTAGCGAGTAGGCCTCCGATGCCATGCTGGAACTAATCTTGTGGCGCGTGGTGGTTGATGTCGAAATGGCTTTGCGCCCGGCGGAAAAGGCCTCAGAGGCGCGCGTGAGCTGGCCCTCGAACTGGTTGAGGAATGCGGCAACCTCGGGGGCGGTGCGAATGACGTGGAAGAGGAGATTCAGGCACAGCGGAAGAATACCGTTTGTCCAGATTAAATAGATCCGGGGGACGGGGTCCAACGGTCCGAATCCTTGGGGCTGTCGGAGCAGGTTGGTCAACCGACATGTGGAGAGTCTGGCCAGGATCGCTTCGACGGCGAGATGTTCCGCCAGCATAGGTATGGTGGAGAGTTTGACGAGGAAAGAGATGCTGAGATCACCGTAGACAGGATCGCCGGCAATCGCCAGCTGATCGGCCCAAGAGAACAAAGCGGTCGCATGGCGAGCTATGTCGTTATCAGCAATGTGATAGACAATGTGCTCAAATAAGCGGTCCACGTTCTTCACTTGCAGACAGCTTTGGAGAATAGCCGTCAGAATGGCAAAGTCCTTGGGCGTGCACTTGTCAGGTTGCTCATGCAAGTAAGTGGTCAAAGCCTTGAATCCTTGAGCAACCACAACCTTGACAACCTCGATCACCAGCCCGAGATCAGACGAAATTTCAGCCTTCTTGCTGAGAGTCTCGGGGGCCGGCCGGGTAGGCAGATCAAGATGGAACTGTAGAGCGAGGAATAGAACGTTGAGCAGCGATCGGTAATATTCGGTGTCGTCGTGGATGAGCGCCTCCTCGTACGTTGCGCGGCGACTGCGCAGTGTCTCCCAGACGACCGCGAGCAAGCTAAACACCTCAGAGCCCTTTGCTTCATTCTCAACAAGCCGCTGGACTAGTACTTGCGCAAAGTCCACCCGTGTTTGTTGCACTTTTTCGAAGATTGGTTCCTGGGGATCAGCGGTGTTGGCTTTTAGACAACTCCGAGCAACTAGTGCCATCGATTTCTGGATTTCACGATCGACCATGAAATCTCTACAATGCTCCGTGGCTAAGAATTTCCAGCTATGAAGCAAACGCTGTAGTATCAAAGCAAGGTGGTTAGCTACTAATAACAAAGACTGTGTAGAGGTACGTACCACTTGAGCCTCAACGAGAGACAGATTGATATTGGCCCGCTCGAATTCAGCAACAAACCCTTGGTTTCGTGTTCCAGTCCAGGCAAAATCATATGAAAGAAGCTTCTCTCCCAGATGAAGGTCATAGCAGTATTCTTTGCCTAGGGAGCGCGGTTGTAACTGTGTCCTCTTGAAATCGATCAGTTTGCACCCAGGGTATCGCATCTCAAAATTCCGCCTCAAATTCGCATGTAGAGATGCATTGTACTTCGAAATCTCGACGGCACCGTCGGCATACCAGGAGACCAACGGAATCAAGGTCTTGAAAAACGTTCGATCCCGCATCTCCTTGGCGGAATGGAGGTAGACGGCAAAAAGGTCAGCAACAACAGCTGCAATCTGCGTTGCAAAGATTTGCTTTTCATAAGTTAAAGAGGAGATGTCTAGTTTTGAGACATAATGCACAATGCTGTTAAAGAATTGCGAGTGTTTCTGTAATTCGGAAGTTGCCCAGGGCCAATTCTCTTGGGCTTGAGAGACAAACTCCAGCAAAGCCAGTGAGACTTGAGAGTCCAGTTGTTCGATGTTGGAAAGCATATCGAGCGCCATTTTCAAGAAAGGCGCCCCCCTCATTGCCGGGGCCTTCTGGCTACCAATTGTCTTCTTCAACGTCTGACGAGGAGAAGAGCCCGTGAGAATGTAGACAGCGAGCCATTGCTGGCGTTTGCTGACCAAAGTTGACAGCATGTGCCACACTGCCAACTGCAAACTGCGATCGCTTAAAGGCTTGTCAAATTGGGATAAGACGTCAAGGAAGAGACATGCGGATTCAGCTCCTAAATGGCCAACCAGAGAAGGGGGCTCGTTCGCTGGGTCCAGAGCAGCTCCCGATACCAAAGTATCGAGCAGAGATATAACAGGGAATCGATAGGCATCATGCAGAGCATATAATTTGACAAGAACCGGGGTCGCCTTGAAAAGTTGTTCTTCTAGCAATGATGGCAGACTCTTGACTAGCTGAGCTGCCTGCAAAAGTCTGGTTGAAAGCTTTAAAGTTGTTACTACTTGGCGTTCAACCAGTGCCAAGTATCGAAGGTATAGGGTGGGAGGTGTCTGGAGACCATCAACAATAAGTCTAAGGATTGGATTAAATGGAAGGTCGGCTGCGGAACGAGGGCGGAAAACATCCAGAAGATAAGTCGCCGACGAGGAGAATATGCCAGTTGCTTTGGCATCAAGTTTAGCCGTGTCGTTGGCTCCATAGATGTAATAAAGAATTCGTTCGAATGTGTTGGCAAGGGTGGCGTTGAGCTCAAACCTCTGCTCCGGCTTATTGAACCGCCAGTTGATACTGCTGTTGTACACCTCGACCATTGGCCGAACGAAATTGAGCAAGGCCCCTCTCATCATATGAGACGGGACACCAGACGTCCAGTCAGAAACAGCCAACATCTTGCCGCCCATGGCGTTCGGACTCTTCCTCAGTATGGCACGAGAGACAGCATCATCCACGACTGCTTCGAAAAGACGAATACAGGCGAGAAGGAAAGGGTAATCACCCGACGTTACCTCTAATCCAGAAACGATAACGGTCATAATCCCACCCTTCCCATCGGAACCGAGCAGGTCGCTTCGACAAAGCAACGGCCACACTCTGCCAGGTAACACGGTAATAAGAGCGCAAATGAAACGCAAACAGGCTATAGTAGATTCCAACACACTGTCAGATCCTGTCTTGGAACTCATGCTGGAGAGATTGCGTTCGAATATCTCAAAAATCACGGTGATGATATCGCTTTGACGAGCCAGTCCATCACTGGCTAGTTCAAGAATTCTCTTGGCGCCAGAATCATTATCTCTTTGTGACTCCCTTGTAGCGACGAGGAGGTCTGCCAATAGCCCTATGGCCTCTGCGCTAGAATCTTCACCTCCTTCGGTCAGAGATCCCCCGCTCTCATTCCATTGCTCAAGCCAACTTCCGAGATAGCTTAGACAGGAGTATTGGTGCTGCCACATAACAACAGCGGGTTTTGATTCAGATACTACCTGACCAATCGTCGCAGCCGGAACCTGAGACGAGCCTGTGACAATCAGGGCATTACTAGGCTGGAGGTCCGGTGTCTCGTATTGAGCAGTCCAGCCGATCATGGGGAGTGATTGAACAAGTGTAACGAGGTTTGCGTTCTCGTCTTCGCGGATTGTCTCATAGCCGTTGAAAGTGGCGGGGACCATTTGCGTGAATGTTTCCATGCTATCCAATTCATCGATGATGTCGGGGAGACCTTCTTCGTTGACGATATCTTTACTGACGAGGGCCCTGCAAAGTCTCAAAAATGGAACCATTTCGTAGGGAAAGCGTGAGCGTGCGACGCGAAAGACGTTGTTCATCAGAACATCGTCTCTCCTGAATATAGATCGCGGATCACTGGACTGAGCTGGGATGGTGTTCGGAAGCCAGGATGATTCCGCGCACGGTCCGGAAAGTATTGCAAGCACCGACTCCACGACCTCAGGAGAATAGTCCACATAGATCATGACACTTCGGATGAGATCTAAAAGCGTCGCTCGAGTCCACTGATTTGTGAATGCGTCATCAACGGCTGACGTAGACCCAAGGCTTGTCGCCAACGAGATGATTGCATCAACTGCCGAATTTTTGACAGTCTCAGATGTAAGGAGATCAATTGATTCATCAGTCGTGAATTTAGGCGTTCGCACACAGTCGAGTAACTCCTCGTACAAAGAGGTGTCAGAAGCTCCGTCACCAGCATGGGGTGTGTTCGACTGAAAAGAGTCAATTGCACTGTGGAACTGCTCCAGCTCTCGAGTTTCTTTATCACTCAGAGCGAGTTCTCTCATGGTGTGTAGAATCAAACCCCAAGCGAAGACCGCAGGGTTGGCAACTTGGGAGGCCAAGCCTTCGCTAACAAAGATCGTGTTGATTTTGCCAATTTCTTCTTTGGAAAGAAAATAGGGAGGCCGAGTGGGTTCGCTGGCCGGTGTTTTGCTCATGATGGATTGCACAGTGAGAGGCAATTTTAGAAAAGCGAGCGTTGTCAGACATACAAAGCCCTGGAGCGGTAGTAGAACCTCTATAGGGTTTTTACATGGCTTTTTTTTCAGGTCAGCTGGTGACAATATAAATAAGAGCAATGCAGGATAACACTCACGACTTGGAGAGGCTCCAGAAAGCTATAGTCCCTCATTAGCTGAAGCCAAGATAACTGAAGCTCTCCAGCAGGAATTTCAGTAGACGCTTGGAGCTGTAGAAATAAGATCTGAAGGATATGCAACGTTTCTTCAACAAGCGTCGTCCTCCACAGGTCTTCCGTGTCCTCATTGCTCTCGGCAACCCCCAACCAGCCGCCATCACCCTCTAAAGCTGAGAGTCGATCTCGGGTGGCGTTGATGCATGCCTGGACAAAGGAGCGCCATCCTTCTCCGGCAAGTTTCTTTTCGAAGACAGTATTTGCCAGTGTACACAGCTGGACACTCCGCTGACTCTGGCCTTCTGCGAATTTCCCATTAATTTTGCTGCTTAGAAGGAGGGCGAGAAGTTTTCTAGCAGTTTTGACGATATGGCTCCTTTCCAGTAGGTAAACATTGCGCAAGCGCAAGCGCCGACTCTCTATGGACTCGAATTTGGAGGGATCACTCTTAGAACCCGCATTTGGGTTCAGGATCTCAGCAAAACTGGGTCCTGCTAGCGACACGCGGAAGTTTTCGGCGCCTGTCGCACCTTGCAAGCTTGAGGTTTCCTCCTCCGCAAACCCAGATAGTATTCGCGTGGACGGGCGATTTTGCCATTCCAGAACTGCGATTCGCAGGGCACTGATTTCGTCGATTTCTGCTTTCTGACTGAGCCACAGAGCGTCCGCCTTGATTTCCTTTAGGTTGTATGAAGTTTGCGCGGACGTTTCCGCATGGATCGCGGCCGTACTTGATTCGAAATCTGTCTTCGATTTTGCAGATGGAGGCGGGAATGGTCTCAGACAATTTGAAAGAAGCTGGCCGCTTTCTGGTTGCGAAAGGAATGCTTGTAGTTTACCCGTGTCATCGACGACATCATCTGGCCGACAAACATAGAGGAAAGCTGTTTTCCAAGATCTATATAACAAAAACAATAAGCACCGGTATTAGCCACTGAAACAGACAAGGAAGCAAATGCGCGTACAAAAGCTGAACGTCCCCGGAGAAGCACTTGTCCAGGGACGGAAGATAGGCTTCCGGGGCGGGAGCCATTGGCGGAACAGCTATATCATTCTAGAACCTCGATAGAATTGGGCGGGAGAGAAGCGGCGAGCAGAGATGGACGGAGTCACAATGAAGTCGCCAGAAGGTCGGAACGCAACGACGGACCAAAGAATATTCAAGGAGCGGCTTTTTCCCCGGAGGTCAACAATGATTGCCCGTCTGGGCTTAGTCCAAGGCGGTGAGCGAGTGGTTTGCACTGTTTGCCTGTCCTACCCAATCGGGAAGGCAAGGCGGCCCTCCTCGCATTCTTCGCTGCGGTTTGACTCACTCGCTTCTCTTCCTGTGTCACCCTCTCGCTCAGCCCGCCCCTCCGGAAAAGCTGATGAACTGCGGTTTCATCATCGCTAGACTCGGACCATCGTGATCTCGCCCTCTTCCTCCTCTTCGCAGACTCGGACTCTAGCTATGACGGCCTCCGATCTTGTCGACCACTCCCCCCACCATCCCACCAAAGCTGCGCAGCGGGCCAGCGCCTCGAATGTCATCCTCATTGACAACTACGACTCTTTCACCTGGAATGTCTACCAATACCTAGTCCTTGAGGGCGCTACGGTAACCGTCTTTCGCAATGACGAAATCTCTTTGGAAGAACTGGTTGCCAAAAACCCGACTCATCTGGTCATCAGCCCTGGTCCGGGCCACCCGCAGTCCGATGCCGGTATAAGCAATGCTGCCATTCAACATTTCAGTGGTAAAATCCCTGTGTTCGGCGTATGCATGGGTCAACAATGCATCATCTTCTCTTTTGGAGGAAAGGTCGACGTGACGGGCGAGATTCTGCATGGTAAGACCTCGGAATTGAAGCATGACAGCAGAGGGGTCTACGAAGGATTGCCACCGTCTCTTAATATAACTCGGTATCATTCGCTTGCTGGAACGCACTCAACTGTTCCGGACTGCCTAGAAGTGTCGTCCTACGCCGACCTGCACGATAAAAGTGGCAAGACTGTCATCATGGGAATCAGGCACAAGCAGCTGGCCGTGGAGGGTGTACAGTTTCACCCTGAGAGTATCCTTACGGAGCACGGTCGAACAATGTTCAGGAACTTCCTTACTCTGACTGCGGGTACTTGGAAAGGAAACGGAAAGCCTTCTGGCAGCAACGGTGCCGCTCTGAGCGGCACACCAAAGACAGACAAGAAAGTGTCCATTCTTGAAAAGATCTATGACAACCGCAAAGCCACTGTTGCCATCCAAAAGAACATTCCCTCTCAACGCCCGGCGGATCTGCAAGCTGCTTATGATCTCAACATTGCACCTCCGCAAGTCTCATTTCCTGCCCGGTTAAGGCAATCATCTTATCCGCTCTCTCTTATGGCTGAAATCAAGCGTGCTTCTCCTTCCAAGGGCATGATTGCTGAAACGGCATGCGCCCCTGCACAGGCTCGGCAATATGCGAAGGCGGGGGCCAGCGTGATCTCCGTCCTCACGGAACCGGAGTGGTTTAAAGGCAGCATTGATGACTTGCGTGCCGTTCGCCAAAGTTTAGAAGGCGTCACGAACAGACCCGCAGTATTGCGGAAAGAGTTTGTTTTTGACGAATATCAGATTTTGGAAGCACGCCTCGCCGGTGCTGATACTGTGTTGCTCATTGTGAAAATGCTTGACGTTGAACTGCTCACCAGACTATACCACTACTCCAAGAGCCTTGGAATGGAACCTCTTGTTGAAGTCAACACTCCGGAGGAGATGAAGATAGCGGTCGATCTTGGTTCTCAAGTCATTGGTGTCAACAACAGAGATCTCACTAGCTTCGAGGTGGACCTTGGTACCACGAGCCGACTGATGGATCAGGTGCCTGATACCACTATTGTGTGCGCTTTGAGTGGTATTTCCGGGCCGAAGGATGTCGAGGCTTACAAAAAGGAAGGCGTCAAGGCTATCCTTGTGGGTGAGGCTCTCATGCGAGCGCCTGATACTTCTGCTTTCGTTTCAGAGTTACTTGGCGGAAGCACAGAAGAAACGTCCAAGTCGACACAGAACTCACCTCTTGTGAAGATCTGCGGTACTCGAAGCGAAGAGGGTGCACGAGCTGCAATCGAGGCTGGGGCAGATTTGATTGGTATAATCCAAGTCCAAGGACGAAAACGGCTTGTTCCAGATGACGTTGCCTTGGGGATTTCGCGAGTAGTCAAGTCGACCCAACGCCCTGCCACTCAGGGAACGACCGCCTCTCAAGGAGTATCAAGTGCGACATCCATCGATTACTTTGATCATTCGGCCAATACTTTGCGTCACCCTCATCGAGCATTACTCGTGGGTGTATTCCAAAACCAGCCGTTGTCATATATCCTAGCTCAACAGCAAAAGTTGGAACTTGACGTTGTTCAACTTCACGGATCTGAACCGCTCGAATGGGCAAGGTTAATACCAGTGCCTGTCATTCGCAAATTTTCCCTCGATGAAGCTGGAATCGCACGGAGAGCTTACCACAGCTTGCCTCTCTTGGACTCTGGGGCAGGTGGATCTGGTGAATTGCTTGATCAGTCGCGCGTTCAACAGACCTTAGAAAGCGATCAGGGTCTGCGTGTTATTCTTGCCGGGGGGTTGGATCCTACCAATGTAGTCAGCACAATCAAGAAGCTGGGTGAATCTGGCCGAAAGGTCATTGGAGTGGACGTCAGTTCTGGCGTCGAGTCCGATGGCGTGCAGGATCCTAACAAGATCCGTGCTTTTGTGCAAGCAGTGAAAAATATTCAACAGTGATATGGCATGTTTAAACGCAGGCCATATAATCCGAAACTAACGCATTACAACGCATCCACGATGGTATTTTATGAGCTATCTCCTTGAATTTGCAATTATTCTTTTTGGTCTTTAGGAAGATCACCTACCTTCGGGCTGCATTCAACTTGAGCCGAATCTCATTCCACATATTTCGGGTTTTATAAAAAAATATCAGACCAATAATCAAATTCATTGCATACACTCCCCTGAATAGGTTTCTACATACACTCTCTTCCACTTCACTGCCACCTTCTACTTTTCACCTTCCTCCCTCAACGCTTCATTATCGTCTACATCTGTAGTAGATCCTACCTATACTGGTATTCGCCCTCAATCACCATGAAGGACCCGTTCAAGAAAGTGCATCTGTGCTCTGTTGGCCACTTCGGTGGAAACGGTGATAAGATCCCTCAGTGGGTTCGAGCCAACGGAGGACAATATTCGAAGCACATCAGTCAGGCTGTAACTCATCTTGTCGCCACAAAGGAGGCGTTTAAGAAAAATGTCGACGCCGGTATAGCAAGCAATCTTTGCCAAATAACCTGGCGCGACTCTGTCCACTAACCGATATTTATGTGAGCAGTGCGCAAAGCCAAGAGTCTCAAAATCAAGATCGTTTCTTATGACTGGCTCGAGGACTCACTGTTGTCCAAGAGCAAAGCTCCCAAACGTGAAGGGCCTTATCTTCTAGAAAATATACTGAAGAACGAGAGGAAAAAGGCAAGCTCAAAGGCCAAGAGGGTTACAAAGCGACAGGTAAAGCCCAGGGCGAAACGAGCCGGTATTATACCACTTTCTGCTTCCAGGAAGCATGCATGCTGATGCTTAATTCAGTCAAGTCAAAGGACCCGTTTGCAGCAGGGTTTGGAACCATCAAGCGAGGCGCCGCTGCAAGTATGCTTTGATCTTCATGACTTATGGATGACATAGGCTAACTGGAAGGTGTAGTTGACTATCATCTCTATACGGACAACCAAGGCGTGACTTACAGCGCGACGCTCACTCGCCCTACCGCCCAAGCGACTCGGGAGAAATACCAGCTCAAGGTACTTTGGCCCTGCCTAGTTCCATTCACTGTGTTAGATATTCCCTGGAGCTTAGTATTCATAATATATAGATCTTCGAGCTCACTGGCAATCCCATCACTTACGCTACCCATGTGAAATACACACGCACCGGAAGATCAAACATTGAGCTCATCGCCCCAATTAGAAGCACCCTGCCAGTCGCCTTGTTAGCGTTCAAACAATTTTTCGAGGAACACACTGGCAAGGCATGGGAAAATCGACTTGACAGATTTCCAATCCAACGCAAACAAGACGACGATGGCAACGTCCTCCCAATCTCTGACGGCTGGTTCTACTATGAGCAAAATAGCATCATATCTAGTTTCCTGAGAGATGGACCTCGGGGTGACGAGGAGCCGACAGCGTCCATTTCTAACGATGGTGCAGCTGGGACGGATGAAGATACACAATTGCAGGCTTAAGGCCAAAGCTGAGTGACGGGGGCGAGTTAGCGAGTTTTAATTCGAGAAGGGCTTTCATGCTGATCAGTTGAACGTTTACTTCGTTACTACTATTTTCCGGTTTAATGCAACCCTTTACTCATTCTAGTGTTGATAACGATCCACAGCTTTGGAATGCCACCACCGTGTTAGTTGCCAAATCTCTAACAATACCGCAGTGAAGGGTCTCAAGAATAAACTAGTAGAACATCAAGGTTCCATTTCTTCCATAAGGGTATACTGTACTATGAACAGGAACGTAAAAATTGCCGAATGCTAGCCTTTTGTATCACCACATAACACCTTTTGCGCCCAGAATCTTTTTCTTTTGCCTTCGTAAGATATCTTACACACTGCCGCCAGGTCAGTTCAAAGGTAATCCTTCTTCTTGCTGGTCCGGGTGTATTGCGTAAGAGCCCATTCAACGTCGCCGCTAGAGCCCTTCTCTAGCGATCCTCCCCGGATCTCGAACAGTCTCATGGTCATTCGAGGCCCGACTTCCGCCAACTCAACGTCCCGATATCCCGTCTTGACAAAAACGTGGTGTCGCACCTCGATACTGTCCTCTTTGTTGACGAAGCTGACAACACGGTTTCCGACTTTCCCGGCCTCGCGAGGAGGGAAGAGGTGCTTGAGAATTTGAACAACCCGAGCTCCCAGTTTCGTCTTGAATCCTTCGAAGACCAGATGCGGGTAACTTTCCGAGACGGTTCCGCGCGCAGAGTTTGGGATGTCCGCACGGAGGACGACGTTGTGCAACGAGAAACTGGCAGTTGGGCCATGGGGAAGATGCGAGATGGTCATGGCAGTGGGGGTTCCACGGTGCTCATGGAGAAGAATCATGTCGGTCAGCGCCGCGGCATTTGCGCTGGAAACGAGGTCCGGGAGTACGAGGTTACCACGGTTCAGTCGAATGGAGGTAGGAAGAAGAAGACGGATTTCTTTGGCGAACGCTCCCAAACGCACGGATGGAGAGCGAGACGTGGTGACAATAGGGCGGGGATCGACAATTCCGGAGGTGAGGGCGTATTCATCGTCCAGATCCAAAAGGTCCGACTCCTTGTTCTGTCTATCCTCGGGGGTTAACGATTCGTCGTATTTGAAGTCTTCACGCAATTGTTTGTCATTCGCGATGGAGGGATCAAGCGGTTTTCCGGAGGCCAGCGACGCCTTCAACTGGGCTCGTTTTTCGGCGATAGAGGCATCGCGGAGAAGCAGAGCTCTCCGATAGAGATAGTCTCGACGTTCACGGGCTTGACGGCGCTAGAAAATCACGGTCAGCACGTTTGGCAACAGACTGAGGAAACCAATAAGCATGGGGCCCGAGAGACACGCACCAGCATCTTTGGAAGGGTTGCAGTTCCGGACGAGGAAAATGTCTGGACTTTCGGCGGGCAGAAAAACGGGCGACTTTTTTTAAGCTGCGCACGTGGTCCGCCGCGGTCGCCGCACTGTGTGGGATTTGGCGGCGTCCGATAAAAGGCAAAGAACCAGCTTCGTCCAACGTCCTGCCGTCCAGGAGGAACCCCGCTCAATTTCTTTTTCGAGGTGCTGTAGTGACGGAGCCAATCGCCTGGATTGTTGTCTTGGCTGGTCAGGTCAGAATCCCCATTCCTGAATGCCTCCCAGTGAAGTGAATCCGCCACTGACTGGCACCTTAGTCACTCATTCCTTTTGCCCCTCTGCTGTGGCACGCTGGGTGGTCAAAAGCCGGCCTTCTTCTCCTACCGGACGGAACGACTTACCTGCCGTTTACATTCCTTTTCTTTGAGCGACTTTCGGCTTCTTTCGGTCCTCGATCTGCTGCCGTCTTATTGCGGTCATTTGTGCGAAATCGGACCTCGTACACCTTCCCTCCGTTTCTTACTTCTTTCACCCTTCGATTACGAATCGCGTACGCGGACGTGTTTTACATCCGGTAAATTGTGGAATACCGGGCTTCAGAACGATCATGGCCGCTACCAACGATGATGTTACGGCCGCGGAACTAGAAGAATCCCATCTTAACATGAGCGGAGGTCCCCGCCCGCGCAGACATGATGACGACGACGAGGGATCTGACAATGGCGATGATGATGTTGAAAGCACGACCAGTGCCCCAGTCGCGGGAGATGCAAAGATGCAAGGGAATGCGGAGGAGGAAAAGGAGCTTCCTCCCCATGCATGCGCGTAAGTACTTTTATTATCGATGTCCCTGGATATTCGCTAATCGGTATCAATCTAAAGGTACTGCGGTATTCACAATGCCAGCAGCGTTGTCAAGTGTCTGTCATGTAGCAAGTGGTTCTGCAGTGCTCGTGGCAACACTTCCTCCTCTCACATTGTCAACCACCTTGTCCGAGCCCGACACAAAGAAGTGCAACTCCACCCGGCTTCGTCTCTCGGAGATACGATATTGGAATGTTATAACTGCGGCACCAAAAATGTTTTTCTGCTAGGTTTCATTCCTGCAAAATCCGACACAGTCGTCGTACTTTTGTGTCGTCAACCCTGCGCCGCCATGCCTTCGTCTAAAGATATGAATTGGGATACCTCGCGCTGGCAGCCCTTGATTGAAGATCGCTCATTCTTGCCGTGGCTTGTGGCCGCGCCTTCGGACCAAGAACAGCTTCGCGCCCGTCACCTTAGTCCTCAGTTGATTGCGAAGCTAGAGGAGATGTGGAAGGAAAATTCACAGGCGACATTTTCGGACCTCGAGAAGGCCACGGCCGTGGATGACGAGCCCGCCCCCGTTCTTCTGCGATATGACGACGCTTTCCAATACCAGAACATTTTTGGACCACTGGTCAAGATTGAAGCCGACTACGACCGTAAACTAAAAGAGTCTCAGTCCCAGGATGGCTTGATCGTGCGGTGGGATCTCGGTCTAAACAACAAGCATCTAGCCAGCTTTATCCTGCCGAAACTTGAACTTGGAGATGTCAAGCTGGCAGTGGGTGATGAAATGCGTCTCAAGTACACTGGCGAATTGCGCCCCAAGTGGGAAGGCGTTGGATACGTGATTAAGATCCCGAACAACCAATCTGACGAGGTAACTATTGAGTTGCGAGCAAAGGGCGACCACAAATCAGTGCCTACGGAATGCACGCATAACTTTACTGCGGACTATGTTTGGAAATCGACGTCTTTCGATCGTATGCAACTCGCTATGAAAACGTTTGCTGTGGATGAACTGAGTGTCTCTGGCTATATCTTCCATCGTCTTCTTGGACACGAGGTCGCAGCTGCACCGATGAAGACGCAGATGCCCAAGAAGTTCAGTGTCCCTGGGCTTCCAGAGCTCAACGGCAGCCAGATCAACGCCGTCAAGAGTGTCCTGCAGAGGCCTTTGAGTTTGATCCAAGGTCCTCCTGGAACCGGAAAAACAGTCACCTCCGCTACTATCATCTACCATCTCGCCAAGCTTAACGGAGGCCAAGTTTTGGTTTGCGCCCCGTCCAATGTCGCGGTTGATCAGCTTTGCGAACGTATTCACCGCACCGGTCTTAAAACCGTGCGTGTGACTGCGAAGTCGCGAGAGGATGTGGAGTCTCCCGTTGGCTTCTTATCTTTGCACGAACAGGTTCGCCTGAATGACACCAACATCGAACTTGTGAAGCTCAATCAACTTAAATCTGAACTTGGGGAGTTGTCAAGCCAGGATGAAAAGCGCTTGAAACAACTTACCCGCTCAGCGGAGCGCGAAATCTTGAACAACGCTGATGTCATCTGCTGCACCTGTGTTGGTGCTGGTGATCCTCGCCTTGCTAAGCTTAAATTCCGCACGGTCCTGATAGACGAGTCTACGCAGTCTGCCGAGCCCGAGTGCATGATTCCATTGGTCTTAGGTTGCAAGCAGGTTGTTCTTGTTGGTGATCACCAGCAACTGGGTCCTGTCATCATGAACAAGAAAGCAGCCAAGGCTGGCCTCAACCAATCTCTCTTCGAGCGACTCGTCATCTTGGGATGCTCCCCCATTCGGCTGAATGTTCAGTATCGTATGCATCCGTGTCTTTCTGAATTCCCGTCCAACATGTTCTACGAAGGTTCTTTGCAGAACGGCATATCCTCCATTGAACGACTCCGCCGTGACGTCGATTTCCCGTGGCCAATCGGTGACAACCCTATGATGTTCTGGTCTAACCTAGGAAATGAGGAGATTTCGGCCTCGGGTACATCGTATCTCAACCGTACTGAATCAACAAACGTGGAAAAGATTGTCACCCGCTTTTTCAAGGCCGGGGTACAGCCTCAAGACATTGGTATCATCACGCCTTACGAAGGTCAGCGTAGCTATATTGTCAGCTCCATGCAAGCCAACGGTACCTTCAAGAAGGAGCACTACAAGGAAATTGAAGTCGCATCTGTCGATGCCTTCCAGGGAAGAGAAAAGGACTTCATCATTCTTTCCTGTGTGCGATCCAATGATCACCAAGGCATTGGTTTCTTGAGTGACCCGCGTCGTCTTAACGTCGCCCTTACCCGAGCGAAATTCGGGTTGGTCATTCTTGGAAACCCGAAGGTGCTGTCTAAACATCCTTTGTGGAACTGTCTCCTACAGCACTTCAAAGAACGCCACTGCTTGGTAGAGGGTCCTCTGTCAAATTTGCAGGAATCCTTGATTCAATTCAGTCGGCCCAAACAGGCCTATCGTGGACCTCAACGTTTCCAAATGGCCTACAACCACGCATCCAATGCCACGAACGGAGCGATGAACGGAAGAAATGGTCACCGCAACGAGTTCCATGACACTGGATCTGTGATCGGCTACATTCCTGACGACGTATCTTCAGTTCACTCCTCGGCGCTTGGCGGTGTTGGCATCCCTTCGGGCTACCCTCCCATGTTCCAGAACTTCGCTGACTCTTGGCCTGCTCTGCCTGGCGCTCGGCGGGCAAATGGCAACAGGGGGAAAGGCGCGCCTAGTGTCGCTGGAGAATCAGTCGCAGCTACCGAGTCTGATATCACCGGAAGCATTATTGATGGCAGGAGTATGGATCAGGGCGGTGTGAGTCTCGCTGGATTGAGCATCCACGACATGAACAAGCAGCCTAGTCTCAGTCAATCCGATCGATTGAAGCGCTACGTGGAATCTGGAGGACGTGAACCTTACAGAGCCGGTGTCCCTGATAACAACAGTATATTCGGGGGAAGCTCTGCAAGTATTCGTGTCACACGTGGCATTCCAGGCCAAATCCAGGATGATGACGATACACGCAGTGTTTCCACTGCCTTTGCTAGCCAGGTCGGGGGGACTTACGACTGATTTGACCCACATTCCGGCCTGTGCCTGTAGACTGGCATTACAAGCATGCTTGCTGCCATTCCTATGACTAGGGAGACAACTGTTCGCGGAATTATTGGACCATTCAAAAATGGCTCGATGTCCTGGGAGTTTGTGCAGTCTGCCAAGGGGTCTCTCGTTGATCCTGGCAACTGTGCCTCTCAGGGCAGTGTCGGCGAGAGCAACATCTCAATCATAGTTGGGAAATGGAAGGTGTTCTTCACTTGATTTTCTTCCACGGTGCATTTTATCAATACCGACAGGTTTCCGTTGGTATTCATTCACAGTCTGGGTCGATTATACGTTGGGGGTCGTGACCACTTTCGATATTCATTAGCAAAGAACTGATCTCTGTGGAACAGTGCGGCATGGGCCGCCGACTTCTAGCAAAGACGTTTTGTTTTGCTATGTCAGTAAGGGTCATTGCTGCTGAAGTCAGTTCGGAGCCTGAGGGTCTTTCCCGGCGCACCCCATCCTGCTTGCGTCTGCACATTCCCGATGTCCCCAGGCTGCGACCAAATCCAAGATCTCCGCGGAAATGGATGAGAATGAGCTCATCGTCAAAGATACTATCAAATGGTTCTTGCTCTCTTATTTGCTTGTTTATGCTTGTGACGAATTTATTGAATCCTTTTTCTTTGTTTTGTGGCACTGTTTATGGCGATGCAGGGCTGTTATCAAACCGACTGTGGCAGATTCTGTGTGCTCCATGCCTCATTTCTGTCAACCAGTCCTGCCCATGGCCTCGGTCTTCTTGGCACGGGGAACCAAATCACATACAGCCTCACGTGTTAAATGCGCTATGTTTTCACAACAAATCCAACTGCTGTCATTCGTTTTCATCGCCGTCCTAGCCGGGAGCCAGTAGCCATGATGTACGTGTTCGTAGAGATGATAGTCCACCCGAGCCATGCAACTGCTCCGATCATTAGTTCCGGTGTTACACTCGGCCAGCGATTCTCCCTCCCGAGCAAGCGCAATGGAGGGATGTTCCCGCGTTTGATGTGTGCACAGTAGGCAACTGGAATTCTTGCGTCCTTGGCAACCGCGGTTGAAATGTACAAGGTTATATATAGCTCGCACCAGGGTCTACTGAACAAAACCCGCGTCGATCCGCCCAGACTGACAACTTTAATGCGCATTGAAACCAAGAACATTTAAGGCTCAGCCACCCTGTCAGCAACTACACCTGTATATCGTCCTTCTCTTATTGGCTTGACCACATTTGAGATCCCCGCTGGATTTGATACTGCAGCGCTGCGCCACGCCGGATAACCGACTATCTTTGTTCTTGGGTAGAGGGTTCAAATAGTAACAACTTATTGTGATGCCTAGTAAGAAGGCCGGGGGACGAGTTGAATGCTATTATCATTCATGGCGGAGTTGGGTTCTATCTTTAAATCGAGGCGGTTTTAAGTAGGTTATCTGCACTTCTGCAGGCTAGTCAAGTATAGTTCTCGAACTAAGCCCACTCTTACTATCCAAAAGATTGGCGCCAAGAAAAAACTGGTTAAATAAAATAATAATAACAATAATAAAGTAGACTAGGGCAGAACGAAAATGAAACCTACGCCTGCGTACCGCAGACAAATGACATGAGAAATAGCCAGACTCCTTGGCACCTGGATCCGATCTACAAGGGCTACCAATCCGACAGCTCTCCTCTCAAGGATCGAACAGAACGGTGACGTACGATATGCAGGATGATTTGTGTTTTTTATCCAATCATGCATGTTCTCGAAGACTTCTAATCGCTGGCAGCTTGGACGTGCCAATCTCCTCCATCGCTGACTGTGGTAGATGGCTCGGGTTCCTTGCTTTACTTTAGCCTCTGCCGCGAGTTGGACAATAATAATATTGGATCCAAGCAGACATACCGATGAAACGAACCTACATTTTAGCCTGCTCCAGGCGTCGGCGAATATCCACGGGGGATTGGGCCAGCAGCATTGGTCACCGCTCCCTGGGAATGAGGGTGGCGTTGGGTACCTTAGGCACCACTCGAACGAGGGCGATGCCTGCCCTCCGACGTGGCCCGGCAGCTACAGACAGCCGCAGTCTGTAGTACTGAAACAGCCAAATTAATATTAATATTAATGTTCGAGAAGAAACGGACCTGAGTTGAGGACGTGGAAAGGAAAGCGATCAGGCGGTGTGGCTGAGGCACCCCCGGGGCCACGTGCCCGGCTGCTCATTGGCTGGTGCCATGAGGCGTGGCCTTGCGTTGGGTCCTGACAATTCAGGCCGGCAACTCCGCGCTGAATATTTCCGGGCCTCCGCTACCTAACCTAACAAGAATAATACTACTACTAATAATAATCTGCAGTCGAGGCTATCTGGTTGCCTGATATTCTTTCCTTCCCCCCGGCTGTAATGACTCACTCCCAGTCGAGGCCTAAAAAAGCGCGTCAAACGACCCATTCCTCAACCCTACCTCGACACCTTAGCGCCAACAGTTTCCCTGCCCTGCCCAGTAGATCTCCAGGCATTCGTTGCCTTAGTAGGAGCGGCCAGCGCCTACAAATACGACAGCGCGTCTCCGTCGTGCCACCGTCACCGCTACTGTAGGGTATGATTTACAGTCTATAACCCATCTTTCATCATCTCTCCCTGTCCTGTCCTGTCCTGTCCACCTTGCCTCCCACCGCCTGCTTACATAACGGACGTCGAGTGGCGTGCCAAGACCCGCCCCATTAGTCACCTGGCGCCTTAATGCCTTGCGTCCTTAAAAATTCGGCACCCCCCCGTATTCCGAGTAAGGAACCTACACTCTTTCGGTGGCTCCGGACTCGACGCGACCGTCCACTCTGCCCCAACGCCCGCGCTTTCGATACTAATCTTTTTTCTGTGCAGCTCGCCTGCTATTGAGGAAGACGGCGCCTGATTCTTCGTTTTTTGCGCGTCGCTCCATTGCCCTCGAACCCGCCTCATTGCAATTGACGGCGGGGTTGTAGCTGCGATATGGGTGACGGTTCTGATTACCCTAGTCCACGAAGCGAAGGTCCCGGCGGACCTACATCTGTTCTCGTCGCAGCCCAAGACTCTCTCTCTCCCGCTCCCAAGATGACCGACCAGCTCTCCCCGAACTTCATGGAAGGGGCTCGTCCGCGACTGTCGGTGAGACGCGCGCGGGATCCGCCCAAGAACGCTGCCGGTCAAATCTATTGCGACCATCACGAGTGCCACCAGGCCCCTCCGACATTTCGTCGTCCGTGCGAATGGAAGTGAGTGCATCCCTCTAATTCATGCCCTTTCGTTTACCTTCCTGGAAGACGCGCCGCTAACCTAAATGCCCTTGTCTAGTAAACATATGGACAAGCATGATCGTCCCTACAAGTGTATGGAGCCTGGATGCGATAAGATCCAAGGTTTCACCTACTCTGGCGGACTGCTGAGGCACCAGCGCGAAGTGCACAAGAAGAACATCAATGCCAAGAAGCCGCTGATGTGCCCCTACACTGACTGCAATCGCAGTACGGGGAATGGCTTTACGCGTCAAGAGAACCTGAAGGAGCATCTGCGCCGCCGCCACATGCATCCCGAAAACGGTCATGTGTCCGATCTCCCGATCGTCTCGTCCGAGCTCGATGGCACTGGTTCTCTTCCCCCGGGTCCTCCTTCCATCAAGAGGAAGCGCGATTCCATCGATGAAGACCCCTCCGTTGACTTGCATGAGGACGATGAGGAAGAAGAGGAACAGGATGGCGTCGATTTGCGCAACGAATTGAAAAGACTGCGCCGCGAGGTCCAAGAGAAGGACCGCCGTTTGGAGGAATTGGAAAGGATTGTTTCCGGTTTGCAGCAAGCCATTCCCCAAACTGCACCGGCACAGGCATAGCTCTGCTCGGTATAATATTTCCTCTTTTCTCTTTCCCACCCCTGTTATTATCATGAGAGATCATCGTGCTTTGCTTATATGTGTGGCTTTGTGCCTTGCTCCTGCTTTCTTATATGCTTTTTTTTTGTCTTGTCATGTTTTGCATTCTGATGGCGTTTTCACATGCAAAGTCCGGGCCCTGGGGCTTGCATTCGTTGCTACAACATCAATGGGAGGTTATATGGATCGGTCTACATCTCAGGACGCATGGATTTGCAAGGCAGCGCTGAAGAGTATGGCGTTTTACTTGAGGTCGATAACACGGACCAAATGGTGTTGATTTTGTTTCCTTTGTGTTCTTTTCTCTTCCGTTATGATTTCCTTTTCTTTACCCTTCTATTACCTGAAATATACCCAGGCGTTTTCCCTACCTCTTTCTTTCCCTTTTCTCTGCAGTTTGCTTGTGGCTATCACCTCTACCCCGCGTCTCTATTCTTATGCTTAATGCCTCGCTTGTAAAGTGGTGAATATTCTGTAAACTCTCGGATGTCTAGTCTACTGAAGCATAAGATTGTATTTCTAATGAAGGGGAAATGTGCTTGCAAATAAATGAACGTCTTTTGACGTATCTTTGCTCTAGACCAAGTAATTGACTTGTTGGCTGACAGCCAACTCCTCTCTGTGAGAATTTACCCTTCTTAGCATTTTTTGCGAACAGATTGATGCTGTATTCACTGAGCCGCTTCCAGATTCTATGGTGGCGCATGCGCATGCCTTCCTCCAGAAACAGCCGTACAAGATGAAGGCATGGCGCATGAGCTTCCTTGGCCAGTGGGGTAGAACCTAGATAGCTGTTAGTAGAATCCATCATCAAGCTAAGCGCCGTATCACCTATCAGTAGCAGCCTATCAAGGCTGCAAGAGCCGAGCTGAACACACAGACCGTGTCATGTACGATGACCCATGACTCACAGTGGAACGTCTGAGTCAGTGTCATAGTGAGTTGCCCCTTGTTACATGTTGGGGACTGTGGATTCGCAAGCTACTAGCCTGATGAGCCGATGAAGAAGCCCGGGCCTGATGCCGTCATGTGTAGTGGGGGCCTGAGGCACCTGAGGCACCTGATGCAGCCTGAAATTGTGCACACAATTCCAGTGCTGAGTCAGCAGCAGGTGCTGTGCCGCCTGCCTGGTTGGTGCCTGGAAAGGAAATCACGTTGGCAAATAAGCAGAAGAGAAAGTAGAGAAGGAACAAACCTTTTTTTGTTCTTTGTTCTTTGCCTCACTGACAACAAGGCTGTGTTGAAATGGTAGTGCACGGTAGTGCTACACACCAATTCTTGGTCTGCTCTAGTGCTTTGTCTATCTCGAGTGAATGCTCATTTCCTTAAATGCTATCATGATCAGCTGCGGAGTTTAATTACTTTCCTTCCATACCTACTCAGCCTTTTGCCCTCCCCGAGGTTGACGGGCGACTACCTGGAATCTTCCTACAAACAAACCACACCGCCATCCAATTTCTTCACATTTTGTGTCGTCTGCATCGAGTGCAATTGAGACACTCCTCGGGAACCCCCTCTAGAATGGCTCTGCCTTCCCGCTGCAATGAGGCTTCAATGTCCCAGCAGCCTAGTTCTCACTATGTACAAACCCACCAGTACGCTTCCGGTCCCGGGAGAATTCCACGAATCACCTTCAACTCGTTGTCAACTGTCGATTATGATGCCGGCGTCCAGCTGGACACCATCGGCTCAGACTCCCATTGTTTCCCGGAGGGAGAATTCGTTCCGGCAGGCTTCTTTGAGAGGGTTCACTCGGACATGTTTAAATTACCGCCACACATGAATGATTGGAAATACCACATGCGTCGAGAGGCTCAAATGATCCTACCTTTCCTCTATCTAGGTCCCTGGGCATGCTTGAGAGATCGAGTCTGGCTTGACCGAGAGGGGTTTACACTACTTCTGGCTATTCGAGACCAACGGCTAGCACATGCACGATTGATTTCCGGTGAGAGGGCCGCCACGGAATTGGGGATCGAAACGTATGCAGTGGACGTGGCGAATAACCAAGAGCTCATCACGGCCCTGCCTCGTGTGATCCACCTGATCAATGATCATATTTCTACTCCGGCAAATGCGCAGTCTCGCAATTCATCGCGTCGCAAGATTCTTTTGTTCTGTGAAACGGGCAATGGCCCTTCAGCTCTGGTGCTGGTCGCATATCTCATGGTGATGTTCAACTTGGAATTTTCCCAGGCTTTGCAGACTGCCCACTTGCAGCGTTTTTGTATCGACATGGACGAGCAAGCGAAGCTCATCCTTTCATCGTTTGAGTCGATCCTCACGGCCAAACGAGATGTCGAAAGTTCCCGGCGAATGGCATCGGCAAACCCCGGACTGGCAACCATGGCAACCACCAACAAGAAAAGATACTTCGAGTCCCCTAATGACATGGAAGATAGCATGGATATGGATAGCCACGAAACTCTCTTTTCTGGTCGTCGAGGTACGGCACCTTTTCAGGATCGTTGGGAGTAGCTATAATTTCTTTTCTTTTTCTTTCTTTCTCATGGCGTACAGCATGGTGTTTGAGAGCGGGTTGACTAATGATTTAGCTGATTATGGCGACATTGGAGATTTTGAACCTATGAAATTGCCTCTAGCTTTCTTTTGTTCCTGTGCAATTGTTTCTTTTCCTTTAAGGTATCCATCTACTAGTTCATGTCTTCCTCTTCATCCTAAGAAGTATTTTGCGACAAGGGTAATACATGGCTTTAGAAGGAAATCTCCAGTCTTTGCAATTGTTAAACTCTATGGATATCGTGCCTTGAGGCATATCGTCGACGATATCAGACGATGCCTCCCACTTCGCATCACTTCATCGATTATCCCTCATTTCACACCTGCAGACTCGTGACGCTGTTTGCAGGCTTTGATTCTCGCCCTCCTAAACAAAACAACCGCCTTTACTTCACTTAACGACACATTCCTTCACTCTCACCTTCCACTCTCCTGCATATGGGTTCTTCCATCGGATTCACTGTCATCTAACTGCTGAAAAAATATTTACAAACTGCATTTCTTTTATTTATGTGCTGATTATCTCATTCCTTTATTGCCCACACAAAGCACTTTGTGTAAATTGGTCACAATGAAGCTTCGAACCTCAATCCGCCCGCCTAAACGGCTTAATTCGGAAGACTATGAGTCTCCTTGCGCGATGATGAATTTGCGACGGTCACGCAAACCAAATGATAACGCCTCTGCCATTCAGTTCAATCCGAATCTGCCGCCTGCCGCATTCCCTACTTTGGACAAACCACGCGCACCTGGATCACACGATGACAACGTCACCAATCAGGACGCTTGTAATGACAAGGTGGACTTTGAAGATATCACTCTTGCTGAGATCGAGAATCTCAAAGCTAGCAATGGACCCTTAAACCCTATCTATATGAGAAACATGAATTTGATGGCAACTGCAGGGTACCGCGAATCACACTTGGATTTCGATACGGAAGCTACCGATGACAACACAATTGTTGATTGCTTTGACCAAGGAAATTCCATGGCAAGTGACCTCACGGCAAATTCCCCTACCCTTAGCCCATGCTTTCAATCGGGTACAGGGCCAACACTGACAACGCCTCAGCCTACTTGCCTGATTCCGGACCCGCAATGGGATGACTTGCCCGCGTCCATCCGAATCGAGATCTTCAGTAACCTTCTCCTACAGACAGGCAGTTGGTCAAGAGCATGTACGAAGCTGGGGCTTAGCGACAGGGACGAAGGCAGACTTCAAAAAGTGTGGACCGAGCGTGACGAGCAGGCCGACAAAGAAAACGCAAAGCTAGAAGAAATGCGAGAGAAGCAGCTGTGTAGGTTGATGCGGCATGACAATAGTCTTCGGAGTCGCGACTCAGCATCGCTTTCGCGGCAAGTTCAAAAAGCACAGCACGGCACTATTGGCAGGCTTAGGGAAAATCCGCTCTCAAACCACTTCATGTGTAGCACCGACCAGGTCGCTGTTGCTGGGATATTCTTGCAGAAACGAGGGCTAGACCCGAGGCTTGTCGGAGACTGGAGTAACGGCATTCCCGTCGTCAAAGGGCTTGAAAGGGAGGGTGATGGTTCTAATGATAGTGATGATTCGATGCCACGAAATATAAGTAAGTCGAATCCGGCACCAGTCAACATGGCAACAAGAGATTCACATTCGAGGTTCATTCCTGGGGGCAATGCAATTACGCCCAACCAAACTACTAGAACATTGTCTTCCAACGTGTCACTTATGAACGATATCAGGCCAACAACCTCAATTAGTCCAATGGACGTAGCTCGGCATAGAATGAGAGCGGTTAATCCAGTTAGCGGCAGGGTAGACTCTCAAAGCCAGAGGTTCTCACAGCCTTCTCGGCCTAACAGACTGAGCCAAGTTCAGCTTGCTGCACGGCGCGGGTATATTGATCCGGCACAGTTGGTCTGGGATTCAGAATATCCTCCACTAGACTGCATCTATCTGGGCCTTGTCTCGACAGTAAAAGCTGCCACTGATAGTTCTGGAGAATCCTCTGGCCCGGCCCCGGCCTCGACTGGCTCCTCGCAGCCCATACGACGGATCTTGGGCGGAAATTGGTCGTATATGTCTACCGGATCCAAGGAAAATCCCACAAGCACGTCCACTGGACGTATGCGGAGCAAAGTGAACAAAACCAGAATTGGAACAAGAAAAAAGAATCGCAGCACCAACCATGGCAGTCGTGAGCAGCAACGTCCCGCTCCTCAGCCAGAGCAGGACCCTTTATCGATCCCGCCGAGACCTACAAGGGCTCAAAAAAGCCCGTCCCTGGTGCATCTGGATAGTCATGCCTCGTTAGACCATGAGGAGTCACCACTCGACAGCACAGGGACGTTGCGAGCAGCCTCTCCTTCCTTAAATGAAGACTTGAGAGAAAGATCTGCGTTCATGTCCTTCACGCCCCCTAGTTTAGATGACCAACCCGCTGTACTGGCTTCCGAAGGCGAAGTCGCGAACGACAAGGGCTTTGAAGAGGATGAAATGGAAACTGGCGAGTTGGATGAGGTGGTACTCGTTTCATTCAGTCAGTGTTGATCCCATTCAAGCTTAAACACGCAGCATTCATATCGTATCAAGTTGCCCGTCCCGGCACTGGCGCTAGATGCATAATTTTCGTAACGAAGACCATGATTAATGACCTAAAACTGTCTCTTTTTTCTCCTTGTCTATGCTTTCTGTTTCTAACTTTCCATATTTCCTGAGGCGAGTCATGGATGGAGGATTTGATTTCCTGGGACTTTACGATGGATTTAAACGGATGAAACATGATGATTGATGAATTTGATATTAGCAATATTCTTCATAGAATGGTAAAACAGATTCCCTTCCACAGTTCCACCCGTAAGAGTAGACAAAGACAATCAATCTAAAGGTGGTCCGTGCGGCAAACGCGAAAAACCCGCGTCGGCAACCAAAGACGCGCATTCGCAACCCAACGGTTTCGCTTGCTTTGTTCTGCTCAACCGTTCCTCTCCAGGAATTGGCGTTGTCTGCCCATTTCCCTTCACTACTGTTGACTGCCGTCAAATTCCTTTGTGGGGGATTTCGGCTGCAGCGAATCTGTGGATCCAACAGTGGTGAACTGTTCACGCCACCAAGGGACTCATTTATCCTTCATTAAACACACGAATCATTGTGCTCCCTAAATAGAATTCGCATTGCTATGAGCATCTTCTACGCTGACCACCATAATGTCTAACCCCGACACGCCGATTACCCTGACAGAGTCCCAGGGCGAAAGCGCCCTGCGCCAGGACTCCACGCAACCATCGTCCCCGGCGACTGACGCCGGCGAGCGGGACGCCAAACCCACATCGGATGAAAAGATGGACGGGCCTGAAGATATTGAGGAGATGGATACCGGGTCTAAAGCCCTGATGACCCTTCTGAAATCCAGTGAAGTGCGTTTCATACCTAGGACCTTATCTCACGGGGTAAAAGAAGAATGAACGAGAGGGAGAGAAATGTGCTGATGTTGATCTCTCTTTCGATTATGCTTTTAGGTGTTTGTGGCTATCATGGCAGATCGAATGAAGGAACAGCAGGAACAGGCAAGGCTTGAGGCGGCGAAGCAACAGAAGCAAAAATCTTCAGAGACGAAGAAGTCTGCTGCCTCCAAGGAGCCAACCCAGAAGCGTGAGACGCGCACAAGTGCCCGGCGGAGTATGATGACGACTGAACCGGTTCCCACCGATCAGACGGAGCAAAAGCCGAAACGAGGACGAGACAGGAAGGCTGCCCCTGCGAATGGCAACGCGATCTCGAATTACTTCAAGAAGGCGGACGTGAAAGTGTCGGATGATAATCCTACGGTCAAGGAGGCCCTGGAACATGCTGCGGATGAGTATGAGGCCAATCCCACGGCGTTGGGCGGACAGGAACTGGTAGCCACGCAGCAGCCGGAGTTAGTCACTGGAGGTAAAATGAGGAAATACCAATTGGAGGGACTGGAATGGCTCAAGTCCCTTTGGATGAATGGCCTGTGCGGGATTTTGGCCGACGAGATGGGTCTTGGTAAGACCGTTCAAGCCATTTCTTTGATCGCCTTCTTTAAGGAGAAGAAGATCTCGGGACCTTTCTTGATTTCTGCGCCACTAAGCACTGTGAGCAATTGGGTGGATGAATTTGCCAGATGGACCCCTGGTATCAAGACCGTCCTTTATCACGGCAGTAAAGATGAGCGCGCGGAAATCCGAAGGGAGTTGATGAACCCAAAGAACCAGAGGGATATGGATTTCCCAGTGGTCTGTACCTCTTATGAAATATCCATGAATGATCGGAAGTTTCTTTCGCAATATCAGTGGCGTTACATTATTGTGGTATGTATTCTGGACTCCACAAACAGAACCAGCTGCTAAGACGAAACAGGATGAGGGCCATCGATTGAAGAATATGAACTGCCGTCTCATCAAAGAGCTGCTCACTTACAACTCCGCAAACAGGCTGCTTATCACGGGCACGCCTTTACAGAATAACATAACCGAGCTATGGTCGCTACTGCATTTCTTGCTACCGGAGATATTCAACGATCTCAGCAGTTTCCAGAGCTGGTTTGACTTCTCCTCGATGCTCGACAATAGTGGCCAGACAGATGTCATCGAGCGTCGAAAGCGGAACCTGGTCTCCACAATGCACTCCATCTTGAAGCCGTTTCTACTGAGACGCGTGAAAACCGATGTTGAAACCTCCCTTCCCAAAAAACGTGAGTATATCCTCTACGCGCCTCTAACGACTGAGCAGAAGGACCTGTACCGAGAGATCTTAAATGGCACGGGACGTCAGTACCTCGAGGATAAAACGCTTGAGAGATTGCTGGCTCGGAATGAGAAGCTCTCGCGCTCAGGAAGCGTCAAACGTAGCGCTGATAGCAGCGGATATACAACTCCCAACAAAAGCCTGAAATCGAGTCGCGGTTCCACTCCAACTAGCACAACCGGATCTACTCGCAGAAATCGAGGTCCGCAGAGTTACAAAGAACTGAGCGATCGTGAATTCAATACCAAGCTAAGGAAACTTGAGCAAGGTATCGAGGATGATTTGGATTTTGAAGGCCCCGGCGAGAGCGAGGAAGAAGAGATCGAACGAGCGAAGACGATCAAACTCGCAAGTAAGTCAAGTATCCTCGGAAGCCCGCACTTTGTCTGTTCCTAACATCGAGCCACCCAATTCAGAGAAAGAGATCGCACAAAAGAAGATGCAGAATCCCGTCATGCAAGCGCGTCTAGCATGCAACTCTCCGCACAATTTCTACTGGCCCTGGGAAGACGGCCCCATAGACAACTCGCTTGTCACTGCATCAGGGAAAATGCTGCTCCTAGACCGTCTAGTCCCTTGCCTTCTCAAGAAAGGTCACAAAATCCTCATCTTCTCCCAATTCAAGACCCAACTAGATCTTCTTCAGGATTGGGCCACGCAGCTCCGCTCCTGGCACTGCTGTCGCATCGACGGCGCAATCAGCCAGGTCGACCGCCAAGCCCAAATCAAAGCGTTCAACACCGATCCTCGATACAAGCTTTTCCTGCTCAGCACACGTGCCGGCGGTCAAGGCATCAACCTGACAGCCGCGGACACGGTCATCCTATATGATTCCGACTGGAACCCGCAGCAGGATCTCCAGGCTCAGGACCGGGCTCATCGCATTGGCCAGACCAAACCCGTGATCGTCTACCGTCTCGCAACGAAGGGGACCGTTGAACAAACGCTTCTGGAGAAAGCCGACTCGAAGCGTCGTCTGGAGAGACTCGTTATCCAGAAGGGTAAGTTCAAGAACCTTCTGGATAATGGCGCGGGCATGAACCAAAACGATGTCGATGATCTCAGAAAGGCGCTTGGGGAAGATGAATACGAACTTTTCGAAGCTGGCGCGGATCCCTCCGCACTACTGTCTCAGAAGGATCTGGATATTTTGACTGATCGCAGCGAGGATGCCTATGTGCGTGCTGAGAAGGGCTTGGACCAGAGCGGGCCAGCTTTCCTGGCTGTGGAGACGAAAAGAGACGGCGGGGGCCTGATGGCTCAGATCGCTGGGAAATGAAAGGAATCTATGTCTTGTATTAATTGTCAAGATGGAAACACGGTTGGAACGGCGTTGTGGTACTGCTAATGCTATACGACTATATCTTGGAACCTGTTGGAAACGCATTTTGGTTTTGCTTTCTTGGAGAATATTATGTACTGTACATTAGAACTGTCCTCCCTTAATATGTAATACAACAGGTGTGGGTGGAATGAATCCTCTAATCGATTTGAATCATTCAAGAAGAAGGGGGGGGCAAAAAAAAACATGAAAACATCCATTTAGCGCCTGATGCTCCTCGCCAAAGAAATGGCTATACACAAAATGACAAGCGTCATAAAGCAGATCCCACAAGACAAAGAAATGGGGTGAAGGGATGTATGATGGGATACAGCAACCAAAAAGAGAGGGGAATATAGAAATTCCATATGACGCTCTACCGAGATGCTCGTTCTTCCTCGGTCTGTCTTCGCAGGTCAGTGAGGACCTCTTTCCGTTGGGCAAGATGGCTCTTCAGCCCTTCAACTTGCTCCCCAACAGCTTTGACATCTTCACCAAGCCGTTCCACGTTTTGACCTTCTTTGGACCGGCCGGTGCCTTCACGCAGTTCCCGCAACTCGCGTTCCTTGTACTCCAAGAGCTGCAGGGCCTCCTTCTTGATTAACACCCAGTTAGGTCGACCGTCGTTCCTGGGCCGGTCTCTTTGTCCTTCAGATGCCTTTCTAGCGGAATCGAGCTTGGACTCGATCTCCGCTAGCTCACGCCTCAAGCGGACCCTCTCCCATTCTTCATCCTGGATTGTTTCGCTGAAATCCGTTCCCTTGGGGGTGTAGGACGTTTTACCGCCCGCGCCCAGGCGGCTCAGATACGTATCGCCAAACTTGGCCTTCCGGCCAGAGCGAGTCTCCGTTTCGCCATTCGAGCCCCATTTCTGTGACGGACGGGTGTTGTCAAGCTGGTAGTCGATCTTGTTGTTTTCAAACGAGGAGCGCAAAGAGGCCGGGATGGAACGGGGAATGCGGACTCCTTCGTGTCGGTAATTGAGGATGTGCAGGAACGCAAGGGTAGCATCTTTATTAATCGTGGAGGACGCGGAGGGGTTCACCAGATTCCAGGCGGAGCGGATGTCAGTGTCGGGAACATCGAGGGAATCGTAGAGGGGTTGTAGGGATTCGACTGGACAACACAAGGTATCGGTTAGCTATGGAAAAGGCGGCAAAGATAGGTCTCAGATGGTAGGCTGCAGGGGTGACGTACATGCGATTTCTCCGCGGTGGTTCTTGTTGGCGGAGTAGATCTCTTCGTATTTGGTCTTATCGGATGGGTTCATGTACCAGTCAAAACCGTCTTTGAGACCCGGCGTGTCATCCTCATCTTCTATCCGTTCGAATTGCTCCTGACTACCTAGGGCGCGGGTAGCGTGGACGAGATGGGCCTTCGACTCCGGGACGAGCCAATCGGGCAGAGCGGCGGGGACATTTTGAAGTTCCTTTCAGAGAATTAATATTGGAGGATTCAGGTTCATATATGACGGCGACGGAGAGAAAAAGGAGGGGGGCATGGAGACAGTTACTCGGAGCGTCGATGAGTATACTGGTTGGGGCGGAGCGGGAATCTACTCCGTGGAAGCAACAGGGAGGTAACGTACTCCATTGACAATGTCAAAGATCAGTCGCATCGCAACACAGAACTCTTCGAAATCCAATTCTCCATCCCCGTCGACGTCTGCCAGATCCCAGACCTTCTCCAATTGTTCATCGCGAAGCCGACTGTTCCTGAGCACCGAGGCCGCTTGGGAGTTGTTCAAACGCGGTTGGCCATTGGCTAGTGATGCGAAGATCTCCCAGTACCGTTCGATTTCCCACTGCTCGATTTTCTTGCTTGACATGGTGAAACTGACGTGGCAGCAGTCGTTATCGCGGGGTGATTTGGATTGGACTCGAGCAGTGAGACGCTGTGGGGGGTGGAAGCCTTACGGGCGTTCGTGATGGAGGTGGTCAGGTGTGCATTTAACCGCTTTGGGCATCCCGCAGTCCCGCCGGCATTCTCGGATCAACGATGGTCCGGCCATTGTATACATCTGCGCATATAAGCAGCTAGTTCTTAGTTCTTATCTTACTTATAGTTGACATGAAGGAGCACTCTTCAATGGATTCATTGGTGGTTGCTGTATAGTACATGGTCCCGACATTTACAACTCTACATTTTCAGGGGTGGAGTGGAGGATGTACCTTGTAGGTACGAGGGCCGTCGCTAGCCATCCATGTCAGGAGAATGCGACTGCGACTGAGCTTATCCTGGCTCTTCATGCTTCTTTCTTAGAAGCTTCTTCCTCCTCCTCTTTCTTCTCCTGCGTCCGCAACCGCTCTTCGACCTGCACGATTGCCCGTTCTGCTTCCAGCGCCAGCTCCGGTGCATCCAGGATAGTTGCTAATTTTTTAGCATCGGTCATGCGTAGTAGAAGGGTGTCCTTGCTATTCTCCACGTCCTCCACCATCTGCGGGACGGGCTTTTCGATAGGGATGTTTTCTAATGCGCGCGAGACTCTCTTCGCGTACAGTTGTTCAAGCGCGGGATATGAGACTGGTTTTAGCAAGTCCTTTTCCACCAGATACTCCAAGTGTCTAGAGCCGTTCAATGCTTTTCGTCCTGTCAGCACATTACTAGGCAGAGTACAGGGGTAGAACATACCTCGCCAATGCGACCAACCTCGGTACACAAGGTAAAGAAAAGGGACATTCGGGATTCTACAAGCAGCCCCAACAGTCCCACCGTCAGTAACCGTAATGTCGGGGAAATATACAACGCATTCATATAGGGATGCTCTGCACATACATAGGAATCAACCCAATTGGGGCGGTTATAGGGGCTGCAAGGAAGCTCCACCACATTTTCTTGCGATGCAAGTCTTGCCGTTCAGTGGCAATCGTCCGCAAGATTGACTGAAGCTTCTCCTTTTTGATCGCATTGCCCGGAAAGAGTACATCCACCTGCTGCGACCCATGCGACGGATCGAGTCGCCGCTGGGCATTCAGAGAAGGGATACTCTTGAGCCCCCATTCCTCAAAGGGGATCCGCTGTTGAACACGATTGCCCCAGGATACAAGGTGTTTTTTCATGCCTTTATCGGCCTCCTCCCATTTAGCCCAAGTCTGAGCGACCTTGCTTGTGATCCGATCGGTCAGGGAAAGTTTCTTCGAGGCATCCTTCCTGAAATTGCGGGAGTAGATCAGAGCTCGTCGGGTCGAGATAGGGATGATGAAGAGTCGCATAGCGACGGGAGCCTATTTCCCCTTCTTTCCGTCGGTGATTTTTCTCCCTTCTTGTTAAAAAAAATTGGTAGTTGGAGTCGGCACCGTTCGAAAGATAAGCCGGAAAAAAGTTGTAGGAAGTAGGTAGGGATTGCTGGCTAGGGAGAACTATCGATCGACTTGACGAAACAACCGACTAAAGGGAGCGTGCGAAAGAAACATTCCTTCTGCCAGGTAGGGAGCAGGGAGCAGGGTTCTATGACAAGATTATGGTGTAGCAATCCGAAGTCTTCTGGCTCTCGCCTCTCTTTCTTTCTTTTCTGCCTTGATAATCAAGTGGATGTGGATCGTGCGAGAGCGAGAGCGAGACGTCATTCTTCCTCGGCCCGCGTTCCATACGCGTTTCCGTACGCAGTTTGTGTGCGTCTACCGCGTCACGGCCAGTATTGAACCCCCGGGGTATCGAGCAGGTCACAGGTACGCCGGAATGGGCGCGGATTATCGCAGCCCAGCAAGTATCAGATACGCCGGCGCTACTTTCAAGTTACATATTCTCAACGCAGGTCAATCTCTCGTAGATCCATCGGTTTGTAGCCGCCTTGCCTGGAATTCCCATTTGACTTCCCACCATTCTCCAGAAGACCAACCTTCGACCCAGTTTCCAGAGAAACCTTGTTTCCCCCCCGCCTGGAAGGGAAAAGAAATGAATGAGGCGATGCAGACTAGATCCGTCCGATCCTCCCACAACTTCCGACGCCCCGACGCAATCTCACCCCGGAACCACCTTTGAACCCTTGAAAGGCAATGTCACAGGATGTGGACCATTCGCTTCTCCAGTCTCCAGATCCCCAGCCGTCTTTAGATAATCGACTATCGGAGGTCCCGTCTCCTGCAAAATGGTCGTCCGGACAATCTGCCCTCGCTCTCAGTGGGCACGGCGATCGCCAGCCCACGGAGCCCTTTCCAAATGGTACAATGGACCAGGTTTCTACCATGTCGCACATCCCCGAGCACTCGGAGGTAGAAAATCAGGCTACTCCTCTGCAGCAACAAAGAAAGTCGAGGACCCTTCCCGGTATGTCCACACGCCCTGGAAAGGACCCTCTCTGTACGAAGCGCTACTGATGACGATGCCCATACAGCTTGGATTCGGTCTGTCGAGTACCCAGCGGACGACACAGAGACCTCTGCCACGTCGCGTCTATTGCCCTCGAACCCCGATGAAGCCGTCGTTGCTCAACACAACCATTCGCCTTATGCAACCAGGCGGCCGGACCCTCCCAACGCAGGCCGAGGCAGCTTGGACGATGGGCGCGCGATATCCCCTCGTCGTGAATCGCGCTGGAAGAATTTCTCGAGAGAAATAGCTTATCCCCGCGAACCTGGCGTGGAAGAAAAGTCAGTGACGCCTGAATGGCTGAACGAAAACCATGGCGACTACTCACAGCCCTGGCGCGGGCAGCGCGAGTCCTGGGACTGTGAAGACACCGAAGATCCGTTGAGGAAGAAACGGCGCAGAGAAATCTGGTTCAAGCGCTTTCATCACACTCTCCTCAAGAGCCCGATCGTCCCGCTCATCTTCCGGCTCACCGTGTGGTGTTTTTCCCTCACTGCCCTAGCTCTTGGCGGCTCCATCCAGCATTTATCCCAGGAATATGTCCATCCCCAGGGTCCTTCGGCGTTGATGGCTATCATCGTTGATGCGGTTGCTCTAGTCTACCTTGTTTATATCACATGGGATGAGTATACAGCCAAACCACTGGGCCTACGTTCGCCTTCGGCCAAGGCACGACTTGTTCTTTTGGACATCTTCTTCATTGTCTTCGATTCGGCCAATCTAAGTTTGGCTTTCGAGTCCTTGTCGACCATAAGTGGCGCTTGTACGGTGGGTGAGATCAATCAAGAGATTACTCCCAAGAATGACCGGATATGCGACCGGCAAATTGCCCTCGCATCTGTGCTGTTGATTGCTTTATTGGCTTGGCTTACAACCTTTGCAATCAGCGTTCTCCGGTAGGATCTCAACCCATACTGTCTGCCTTCTGCGGTGCTAACTATTGCTCTCCGAATCAGACTTGTAGACCGCGCGGCTAACTAGACATCGTTCCGCTTACTATACTGATCTCTAGCAGGGTTTGGTAGATTCTTTTTCTTCTACGTATCTTTTGCCCCTTTTTCTTCTTCGCACTTTCCTAAGTACATACGTGATTTCCTTGGATCTTTTCTGCTTTTTGTGATACCTACTACTGCCTCTTTTTTTTCTCTTTTTTGCCTCATCTTCTTCTATGTCCCCTATTTTCTTTTCTTCTACTTCTTCTTTTTCTCCCTACTTTGGTTGGCGGTTGGTCCAGGGTCTTTTTGGGTAATGTTATGAGTAGGACGTTATGGCCTTGCGATTTGAAAACAATGTACAATTATGTCGAAACACACTTGGAATGACAGGAGAGCGCCGTAGGTCTTAGGCATGCAAAGCCGGACCATCTGGCCCAAACAACGGGTCCCTGCGGAACCAATCCAGCTCTTCGATATGGCGAGCTTTGCCTTCCTCGCCTGGCTGTCCGTAACACATGTCCCATTCTTTGCCCCGGGGGTAGGCACCGACCATCGTAAAGCCCTCGCCGCTCGCAGTGTCCTCGAGCAAGCGATGTCCCACGCCGGCAGGGACAATTATCAGATCGCCCTTCTCGACGGTGGGCTCAAACCGATCCGGATTCCTTTCTCCGCCGAAACAAAGGCGCGCGCGGCCGGCGACGACGCCCAAAACCTCGTGGGTTGTGCTGTGGTAATGAGTTTGTCTGTACATACTATAGACCCACTGTGGCTCAACTTCGCCGACCTCCTTGAACCGAGCGGCGAGCTCTTTTGACGATGCATTAAAGGCTTGGTGGCAGATGAGGAGGGGTTTGGAGTGAATGGAAGTGTTGGGGATACGGTCCCATCGAGGGATCTGACGAGAGGTAACTTGGATGTCTGCTGGAGAACGGAAAGTCATGATGGATCTTGTCAGCATACAGAGGGATTTAAAAAAAAAAAAAAAAAGGGTGGCATGAAGGTGAATCCGGCCAGTGTGATCTCCATCTCTGGTTATCGTCCAGGCTCACCATGACGTCATTGTTCAGAGGTCTCACGAGATCGCGATTTGGGATTCCTCCTGGGGACTTGGGGATTCATGGAGATCCCGAAATGGAGCCGGAAGATTTCCCTATAGGATGGATCTGAGAGGCTGAAACCGATGGATTGTGGGCCCTTTCGCAGGCAACAACTGGCATTCATTTGGATATAAAGGAGCGCCTTTGGGGGGGTCTGGACGCGTCGCTGTTTGCAGGCAAACGACCACTGACCACGCTGCACTGCTGCTGCTCACTTCCATCGCTCCACCACGGGAGAATCGATCTCTCAGGTCCATCTCACAGTCTTTTCCCAACCGTATCCCAACCCCAGAGAGTAGCAAGATCAAAGAAGTCCAGATCCGGTCCAGACGAGGCTGTCTGGCGCGCAGACCGCCTGCCGCAACGGGAACGCCGCCTTTTCCCCCACGCCACGCCTTTTCGCCCTCTCGTCAAGTCCAGGTCGCCCTCTCTCGCTCATCTTTCCCTCCTTCAAAGGCGTCCTCCGTCTCCTTCTTCCCCCCTCCCCCTCCCCTCTCTCTTTCCGGGACTCGTTTCTCACTGGTTGTCCGGTGGCCCTTTCGCTTCCCCCTCTGTCGTTTCTGTTGGCTCTTGAAACGCGCGACTGTCTCACCTGCCCTGTCAAACGATCATAAGGTAGCCTGAGAATCATCACTGCCGCTGCCTTAACCGCCCACCGCCGAACCTGACGGGCTCTTGTCGACGCAGAGCTCCATACGTACGTTGAACCGAGCTCAGATTCAGTCTTGACGCCTGCATACCTTGTTCTCTTTGTCTCCTCTTTCTGTCAAATAACCAAGTTCGCCCTCGCCGCGTGTTCTCTCGAACATCTCCGGTCACAACGCATCATCTTCAGCGCTAACATGGTATCGCTTGACAGTCGCCTTCCTATTCCCGGTATACGCGACTACAAAAGCAATATGCCTCCTTTGGTCCCGCAGACGCCTCATAAGGATGATCTTGATGAAACGTAAGCCTAATCGACCCCAGTAACGACATGACGACTTGGGTGGATCGAGCCGTCGTTCCGTCCTAGGATCGGTGCTAACTTCCCATAGATGGTCGTTCCTGGAAAAAGGCATCGACAGCGTGATGCTGAAGTTGGAGGATGGAGTCGATATGAAAACCGTAAGTGCTGCAACACCAGTCGTTCAATCCACCGCCGCTTATGCTAACCTTTCTGGCTTCTCTGCTCAGTACATGGCCTTATATACGTACGTTTATCGTTCTTCAATATGCCATCATAGCTCTGTCGGGGATTAATCAAATAACAGCGCGGTCCATAACTTTTGTACGTCGCAAAAGGCAGTCGGCGGTAACCCGAGTTTAAACGCACACCGTGGTGGTACGTTCCCCCTCACTCCCGCATCTTCGTCTCTTCTAGCGCATCTACGTGGTCCAAACTGACCCGTTCGACAGCACATCTATTAGGTGAAGAGTTGTACAAGCTGCTAGGGGAATACCTCTCTCGACACCTTGATGCAGTCCACAATGAATCCAAGAGTCACACCGAAGAGGCGTTGCTTGCTTTCTACATTCGCGAATGGTCTCGTTATACGACTGCAGCCAAGTACATCAACCATCTTTTCAGATACCTCAATCGTCATTGGGTCAAACGAGAAATTGACGAGGGCAAAAAGAACGTGTACGATGTGTACACCCTGCACCTAGTCAAATGGAAGGATGATTTCTTCCTCCAGGTTCACAACAAGGTCATGGATGCAGTTTTGAACCTTGTCGAAAAGCAGCGGAACGGCGAAACCATCGAACAGTCACAAATAAAGAGTATCGTCGATTCATTCGTTTCGTTGGGTCTCGACGAGAGTGATAGCACCAAGTCCACCCTGGAAGTTTACCGCTTCTACTTCGAACGGCCATTTATCACTGCCACGAGAAGCTACTATGAAAACGAGTCCCGGCAATTTGTGGCAGAGAATAGTGTTGTCGAGTACATGAAGAAGGCAGAGGCCCGTCTTGATGAAGAGAAAGCCCGTGTTGGCATGTACCTGCACCCTGATATTTCTAAGCATCTCACGGATACATGCTTGGATGTTCTCGTCACTGTTCATTCCGAGCTTCTCCGGGATGAGTTCCAGGTTCTTCTGGATAATGAACGCCAGGACGACCTGGCTCGTATGTACCGGCTCTTGTCGCGTATCAAAGACGGTCTGGACCCTCTGCGAACGAAATTCGAGACGCATGTCAGGAAGGCTGGTCTTACTGCAGTCGAGAAGGTTGCTGCGGAAGGCGAGACTTTTAACCCCAAGATGTATGTGGATGCGTTGTTACAGGTACACACCAGGTATCAAAGTCTGGTGAACGAGGCCTTTAACGGCGAGTCCGAGTTTGTCCGATCTTTGGACAATGCTTGCCGAGAATTCGTCAATCGTAATAAGATCTGTGCCTCCAGTTCGACGAAATCGCCCGAGCTGCTAGCCAAGTACACGGACTCGTTGCTCAAAAAGGGGTCGAAAGCTGCCGAAGAATCGGAGGTTGAGGAGATGTTAGTCCAGATCATGACTGTCTTCAAGTACATTGAGGATAAGGATGTTTTCCAAAAATTCTACTCCAAGATGCTGGCCAAGCGATTGGTACATGTCAGCTCGGTGTCAGACGACGCGGAAACCAGTATGATCAGCAAACTCAAGGAAGCCTGTGGTTTTGAATACACGAATAAGCTGCAGCGTATGTTCCAGGACATCCAAATTTCGAAGGATCTTAATGCCAGCTATAAGGACTGGCAAGAAAGAGCCTTGGACGACGACGATCGACGGAAACTGGTAGACACACATTTCCAAATTCTGGGAACTGGATTCTGGCCCCTTCAGGCTCCCTCGACGGACTTCCTGGCACCGCCCGAAATTGTCAAAACTGCCGAACGCTTCAGGAGCTTCTACTGCGATAAGCACAGTGGCCGCAAGCTGACCTGGCTTTGGCAATTGTGCAAAGGCGAAGTCAAGACAAATTACACTAAGACCCCCTCCATTTTCCAGGTGTCAACCTTCCAGATGGCTATCTTGCTACTGTTTAATGAAAGCGACACTTTGGAGTACTCCGACATCCAGAAGGCCACGTCGTTGGCTCCGGAGATCCTTGAGCCAAACTTGGGCATCCTCCTCAAGGCTAAGGTTCTTATCATTGGCCCTGATGGTTCCAAGCCGGGACCCGGCACGACGTTCTCCTTGAATTACCAGTTCAAGAATAAGAAAGTCAAGGTCAACCTCAATATCCAGATTAAATCCGAACAGAAGGTCGAATCGGACGACACGCATAAGACGATAGAGGAGGATCGTAAGTTGCTACTCCAGGTATGTTTGGAAACCTTTCTCTCAAGGACTATGTCATACTAACATCTGGCAGTCTGCCATTGTTCGCATCATGAAATCGCGAAAGAAAATGCGACATGTCCAGCTCGTCCAGGAGGTGATCCAGCAGGTGAAATCCCGCTTCCCTCCCAAGGTTCCGGACATCAAGAAAAACATCGAGGCTCTCATGGAGAAGGATTATATAGAGCGATTGGATGGGGACGAGATCGCTTACATTGCATAATCTCCCTCCGACAAACTTCCTCATTTCTATACACCATCCCATTCATTCCAAGCCTTGGTCTCTCACATCGCTTTGTGTTAGCGTCGGTCTTCGTGGTCTTTTACCCCTCTATCACTCATGCACTTTCATTTTTTCTCGGCCCATTTCCGATTTGGTTCTTACACTTCTCTCCTGCGATAAAACTTGCACCTCTCTGTAGGAGAGAACGCATTGCCTTGTATCACTTTCATCTTTTTCTTTCCCTTTCTCTCTCTCTTATCTTAGCGCTGATGAGGACAAATGATAACCCAATCTATCAACCAAAATGAACTCGTTTGCTTTTTGATTCTTCATTGTTATTCCCCCCCTCCGAATGAACTGCTCCCCAAGCCCTACTTCGTTTGCCTTCATTCCATCTCTCGAAAAACGAGAAAAGGAGCTTATTCTACCATAGATGATATCAAGGATTGATGACTAGTCTTCGAAGAAATATAATTGATTTGATTATCAATTACCTGCTTTGAATTTGTGTAATTTGTGTATACATGCGATCATCAATCACTATGCTAATTGCTAAACATGCCATGTGAGTTAAGTATGTATGCCATAGACTCTTTCTTTTCCTTTACAAGGTTCCAATCAATGCCAGTTACATCCGTTGTGTAGTAGCTCGACAATATGATGCGAGTTATACCAAAAAAAAGTGGATCGAATACAAGGGATGAAATGAAATGAAAGTGGTGGGAAAAAGAATAAATAAAACAGAAATAGAAAATATACAAGCTCTGTCTTCTTCCCTCGGGGTATCAAAGCCCCCTTCAACAAATAGATAGAAGGGCGCAACAAAGAGATGGACAGGGAGAGAGTGAGCCACACCACAAACCGACTATCGTTTATGAGATGATTTGTTGGTTAGTATGCAGATTAGGATTAATTTTAGGTGGGATTTTTTTTTCATCAAGGCAGCTATCACGTCGTGCTCAGAACAGCTGGAAGGAAATGGAAGAACCGTTTCATTACAGCATCAATGCATTCTGGTCTGGTTCCGTTTATTTGCCGGCAGATGTTGACTCTTCGGTGTGAGGTTGCTGTTGAGGCGACATATCACTGGCAGCCCTGGTGTGATCCTCGGAGGGTGTGGTTTTGACGGCATAGGCACTTTGCTTGGCAACGAGAGGCGATTTGGGCTCTTCTGGAATCTGGGTCGTCGTGAGGTCGTTGGCTTTGGGCTCGGGATTGGCTGTGGTCTCACTGGTTCGCAGATCGACAGGGTCTGGTGTATCATCGCCGAGGATCGAGGCCTCTCTTGATAAAGGGGATTTCGGGTAGACGGTTTCACTGTCATTGTTTTCACTGCTCCCGTCATCCTTTTTCTGCGAGGAGGATCCAAACTCCCCACTCTCTCGCCTGAGAAGGATGTTGCTCCATCTCTTTCTTCGGCTTCCGCTACGAGACAGGGAATGAGACTCTTCACTTCGTCGTGCTTGCATTGACTGCCGTCTTCCTCGTTCTGCATCGCTAGTCTCCGTTGCGCTGGCCAATGTTGTCGTTGATGGGGACGTTATGGAGGATGGGGAGGACGGAGAAGCAGGTGACGGCTTCTTCTCCTGCCACTCTTTCCGCTTCTCGCTGGCCCACGTTGTCCACGAGTTGATATATGCGCCTGCGCGCTGGCCGACTGCACTAGCGGAGGTCTGAGCCTGCGTGGCTTCCCCAGTGGTGCTTTTGCGGTTAGCAAACCAAGACGAGCCACTATTGGAAGTGATAGACGCTGTATCTGAAGGCGAAAATGGCGGAGAGGAGCCTTTGTCGATTGAGGATCGCTGCGATGGAGGCGCTTTGTCCTCATTTTTCTTCCGCTGTGCTTCCCGCATCGACTCAATGTCATTCCAAAAGCTGTTGAAAGCGGCGCTCACTTTCTTCTGACCGGCGCCGAGATGTCTATTAAGTGCCTCACGGCCTTCTCGCACTCGCTCATCAAGGTGGAGATCGGCGACCTGCTGCGAGAGACGCCGTTGGACGTCGTCAATCGTCAGGCCACCTGCACACGGATGGCGGGGTTCAACGATCGAGAATAGAAGCGCATCGGAAGTCAAACGACTGAATAGAGCATAATTCGGGGTGTTTTGCCACAGTGTTAGAAATTCAACGTTGAATTCTAGGGCCGGGTCGCCCTCAATGTTAAATGCCTCTAGTTGGGCTTTGCTCTTGCGACCTGGGTCCCCGGCATTGAAAGAACTAAGATCCTCGTGGTACTTCATGCATGCAAGCAATGCAAGTAGATACTCCTCAAACTGAAGTCGGATAAATTCCTCGGACCCCATATACCCGTGGGTTTTCGGCTGCTGGGGGTGCGCTTCATCCCACGTGTCGTTGATTATCGAAGTAAGAAGATCAATCCAGCGCCTATCAGCAACTGAGAGAGCCAATGCCGTCCGAAGAGTGGGATTTGAGATACTAATGGTATCCTCATCCAGCTATAGATGAATTAGCCATATACAAACAGTAGAGAAGGTTTGATTTCCTCTCACATTGATTAAAATATCGCTGTATCGATCTTTCTGCTGCAAGAGGAGCGAATTTGTAGAACCAACAACGTATGACTTTGTTCCGTCGTCTGCCAGCAGGTCCAGCTGCTGTAAAGGTGTATACGGTCCAAACATGCTTCCCTTCGAAGAGTTAGAAAGACATCAGCTGCTTTGCGGTTGAGACAAACCTTTCCAAAAATCTGCAACGGCAAACCCATATATGCAAGCACTACAAGAATTAGCTCCTGTCTAAATACGTGGAAACCAGCGTAGGGCCATACAAGAATTTCTATCGCTTGTCTTCAAGGAAGTCGGTTTCTCAACAGTTTCCGCGTAGGTATCGGAAGCTGGATCGGCGCAATCTTCCAGGCAATTCATGAGACCCGGGATCAAAGAAATTAGTGAGAACTGGATCATGCATAAACGCTCACATCTTGAGCCAAAGAACAGCATCTGCAGAAGGTCAGATCACATGGAAAGAGTGACGTGCGACTTTGGGAGGGTTGTACCTTTGGCTGCAAGAGTAGGGCCTTGAACAGGACCAGAGTTTGATATTTAAACTCATGAATCATTTCCCGCAGAGATAATCCTTCAACAAGTCAACATAACGTGTCCTAATGCTATGCAGCGTCTCTTCCCCTTACCAAAAGTATGATCTTTCGACGCTTCGTTTCTCTTCACGCTAATGACCAAGTTCTCCCGAAATTTCTAAAACACAGTCAGCGCCCGTCCAGGTAGTGAGAAATTATTTCAGCCGCACCTTTAGAATGTCAATATCGGAAAAGTCCCTATCGTCATGCAAATACGATTAGTCCACATGCGCGCCCCAGCACCATGTCATTCACCGACAACGTACCGCTGCGCAAACCAAGCGGATGTCACCATCGACAACTTCTCCCTCAGCTGTCCCAAGCTCTGCGGGGAATCCGTTATCACCACCACCGCTTTTTGCACTGTAGACCGGGTCACATCTGGCGGGCGATAGGTAAGGATATTTGAGTCGATCTGCCTCGAACACGCAATCCCGAACAGAGACGTTGCGGGTTGGGTGGCAGTCTCCTTGCGGCGGAGGGTAAAATACGAGAACTCCTCGGTCGACCTGAGAAATCACAATCGCGTCAAAATTTCCGCGTGTGTGTGTGTGTGTTTTTTGCAGCGCCTTCCAGAGGCATAGAAGGCGACCAAAAACGTACATGTGAGCTCCGTCCGATAGCGCCATGAACGGCAAGAGGGACCAGTCGTTCTCCGTCGCAGGGTCGGATCCATCTTCTCCGAGGCATAGTTCGATTTCCGGACCTCTAGATGCAAAGAAAAAGGACAGTAAGCGTTAGTCTATTGTCTTGCTATGCGACATGAGGACAATCCATTTCATGATCGGGGGAGGGGGGGGGGGGGTTGGGTTGTGGAGTGTGGAGCGCTTCATTTTGTTGAACACGAGGTCGCGGGGAACGCAGGCGCTTCAACAGGGGCATCGATGAAGAATGCGTGGATATGATCAAGTCCATGCAGTCTCTGCGGACCGAATCCTTTGTGCAGCCACTTACCTCGCGTGGTGAAAATCTATTACCAAAACAATGGGCTCCTGGCCACCTGGGGTGCGAGACATGGCGTACAGCGTAGATTCCGGTTGCGATATAGTTGGGGAGTTGAAAAAATGGCACGTCCAAGAGCCAATGCCTTCCAGAAGAAAGGGGACACCCTTCCGGCGGAAAAGAAGAGGAGGAAAGAGGAGGAAAGGCGTGGCCTCACGTGCAAGACTCAACAATCGCCCGCTGACCCCGGAGTCGAGAGAATGGTTCCATCGCCTTGAAACCAGGGGAAATGGGCTGCAGCAAAGTGGTGCCTCGGCGGGCGGTGACAAAGTCGGAGATTGATTGACGCCCCGCAGCCACTGATGGGGCCGATGATGTATTTCGAGGGTCGATCCGATTCAGGGCTGAAGGGATCCGATTCCTCCAGGGATGCGAAGGGAAGAAGGGAAGAGAAGGGAAGGAGATTCTGCAGCGTCGATTGCGGGGAGAGAAAATAAGGCGTTCCATTCTTAGATAACAACCCTTTATCGATCAAAGGCTAAACACCACGGAAAATCCCAGTGGGCCTGAAGCTGTATCTCCCGTATAACCTATAAAGAAGGTAATAGTATGTTATTTAACGCATCGTATATTAAAGGAACAAAGGTTGGGATAAGGCTAAAACCTAGTAATCTATTTGTGCCACCTGAGATCACTCACTCCCAGCCCTGCTATCTCCCGTACGCGTTCATCAGTCATGAACAGGCAGAATAATATGTATGAGAAAGAAGGGAAAAAAAGACAAGAAGAAACAAAGTGGTCGTGTTACAAAACGCTCTCCCTCCCCCGAAACAGCTCCAACTCTAGCAATGCCGAAGGATCAATGGCCAGGAAAGCCCCCAATTGCAAGCACATTTACGCCTCAGATAGGAGCGAAATGAACAGAGATGAAAAGAGATATATATAAAAAAAAAAGTATCAAGAACCATGGGCTGACAGAGGCGACCACGAGACTGCATTCGTAGGCACAAGAATATCCTTATTATCACGCAACACCGCAGTTAGATCTCCCCTGGAAGCATTATTAAGTATTTTTTTAAGGCCTCTCATGCAAAGCTCTGGCCATTCCCAACTCCCTCGACAAGAACTTGGCCTGCGTCGTTGCCATGTTCAATGTTATGGAAGTCGAGGATCTCGGAGTACCTAAAGGTGGACAGTTAGCCAAGCTCCCGATAAGACTGGCATGGGAATCCGCACATCATAATCTTCCAGGTATCCACTGGTAGTTCGGCATCGTTGAAGGACCAGTCGAACTTCTCTTCCGCTACGGGCTCGTCGGTCGGGTCGTGATACGGGGCCAGGTACTCGTGCGCAAGCGCATCGCCGGCCCGAACTCTCTTCTTGGGGTCAAATACAAGCATTCGCTCGAGAAGATCGACCGCTATAGAACATTAGTGGGTTGCACATATACTCTCCACCGATCCGAGGCTATAAACGTACCATCCGGGTCGGCGTTCTTGAATTTGTTGGCCAGAGGCTGACGTTCTCGTTTGGGCAAGGACTTGACGAATCGCAGTGTCTAGGACGGTTCTGTTAGCTGTCTTTCATTCCGCCGGAAACCCAGGCGCATTGTCCAGACGCATTATGCTCACATTTTCACTGCAGATGGTCTGGATCACATCATCCGGTGGAGTACCCAGGAGCTCTGTGATGATGGAAAACTGATTGACGTGGTCCTTGCCAGGGAACAGGGGTTTTCCCTCCAACATCTCCGCGAAGATACACGCCGCACTCCAGATATCCACCTCCACGTCGTACTTCTGCCACGTAAGCATAATCTCGGGCGCTCGATAGTACCTCGTCGACACATAACCGGTCATCTGTGGGTCTTGGATACGGGCCAGACCAAAGTCGCAGATCTTCAGGTCGCAGTTTTCGTTGATGAGGATGTTGCTGGGCTTGAGATCTCGATGGACAACGCCTGCCGAGTGGACAAATTTGAGGCCACGCTGCAGCCGGTTAGCAAAACCACGGGCAGCGCGAGGGGGGATTTCTCGTCGCCACGCACCAGGATCTGGTACAAGAAATACTGAATGAACTGTTTCTCCAGCGGTCTGGAGGTCAGAAGTCGATGCAGGTCGGTTCCTAACAGCTCGGTGACAAAATAGCTGTTGCGGGCGGTTAGCAAGGGAAAAAAAAAAAAGGTCCGAAACTCCTGGCGGGGTCGCATACATGTCCTCCAGCGGGGAGATAAAGATATCGCTCAAGCTTATGATCTGCTCGACGTTGATATATTTAGTATTTGTTCGACGATGGCGGGGGGAGGCGGATTGATGCAGTGGTCAACGGACATTTTCATGGCGCAAGTGTTTCAGCAACTTCAGTTCCCGGTACGTTCTCTTGGACAACACCGGCGTGCTGAAGGGTTTCATGATCTTTTTGACGGCGACCGGTTGCGCAGTTAATTGGTCCTTTGCGGAGCTGTAATCCTCGCGAGGGTTGCGATGTCAGCCCACGATGCCTGGCGGGGGGCAGCAGCGGCGAGTGCAAGTGAGGGGTTCTCAGCCATACCAGACCAGTCCAAACGCCCCCATTCCCACCGGTTGCAGGTCGGTGTACCTGTGCACGAAGAGACCGATTAGCTTGTTGCGACCCGGAGGGGTCGGTCGAGGCCGTACCTGCTGGTGATTTCGAAGGTGGTGCCGAAGATCTGGGCACGCACGAATTCCGCCATTTTGGATCGCAGCCCAGGGGAGAGAGAGTGCGTGTTCTGGAGGGGAGCGAGAGAGGGGCTGAGAAAGGTGGTTCGCGTCGACGTTGGGAGGAGAGGAGGGCCAGGAGGGCCAGAAAGGGAGGAAGCAGGAGGTAGAGGGGTTGATAGAGGTAGGGAGGGGGATAGAAGATAAAAGACGAGATGATAGGAATAATAATAAATCACGACGCTGACGGCAGCGAAGGGAAGCAAAAGCCGTGGGTGGCGCCCAGGCTTGGGTGTGTGGGGAACCCGAGGGTCTCTTGGATTTGTTCTCGCAACTCTCTGAGTAACTCTCGGTCGTGGCTCAAGACGATGACGTCCGCGACCAGATCGACTTCTCGTTCGCGCCGGCATTGGTTGGGAAGAGGGTTCCCTCGAGACCCAGCCTGGTTCGCTTTTTCAATTTTTGAAAATGTCAACTTGTCCAACAACCTTTGGGACAATCATTTGGCTTATCTAACAACGGTCGCTGGTGGTCCAGGCGCCATCGTCTACCTTCCCTCATCATATTCATCGGAACACTTCGCTCGCCGTCTGTCCAGTAGATCCGTTGCAATTGGATTCTCCTTCGAATGTGCCTCTTCTCGTGGATTGAAGACCCTGGCCGGGCCGAGGTCAAAAGGCGGCATGCCCACCGCGCGAGTGAACAGCTCAGCATCGACCGTCTTTGGGGATGGCTTACAGGGTTGCATGGGATAGAAGCGTTGTCCAGTATCCCGAAGGATCATTTGGAGACAAACATGCTATCATCCATGTCACTCGGTGATCCGTCAAGGCCAAGTTAGCTACGGAACACACGGTCAAGCAGTGACTGCGCTATGATATCATTAGCTCGTTCTCTGCCAGGGAAGAAAAGAAACGAGGGAAAAAGGAGACGCGGCTTTCGCTTCTAAATCCCCATAACACCAATTCCTTACTATTGGTTGATATATTAATTACCCTTGCGCTACGTCTCTCTCGCTATACCACTGGCCGGGGGAGATATTTCCGACGCCTGCCTTTATGGGTGAACGGTCTTCTATCCTTCCATCGCATTCACTTCCTTTGTCTCCACAAAAGAAGCACGTTCCTCTAGCGTTCGACAACTGGATCGCTGCCCATGCAAGATGTCCCTCGCTGTCCTATTTTTCGAGATGACCTCGTTGTAGAGGGCCGGTTAGGCAGAAACGATTTCTAGGAAGAAAGCTGTACCCAGAGTATCCTTGACGGCTGCTATTTTGGATGTATGGCGATCTCACGTAGATTCGGGAATCCGATATACCACCTGCGCACCTATGATCAAGCATTCTGCGAGATCTTGCCTAGGAGTGAAGGGTATATCCTTCAACAATAGGACTGTCTATGCATATAGGTATAATCGAATGTAATATCTAGGAGATGCCTCTTCAGACCACTGGGCATTGATTCTGAGATGGTAAAGTCGAGTGCTGCATTAGTTTTCCTAGACCGGTTAACTAAGAAGTTACTCCCGCGGGATGACAGATCATACGGAGTCGAACCCGGTTGACGGGAATGGATAGACCAACAGTCGATGCAATCAAGATACAGACTCACATCCTCCGTACATACGTCAATTCATCCTAAATTGTGGGGCGGATCTGGACTTGCAGATTTCCACCCACTTCGCGTCGTGTACAACTGTCCCTCATGTCCGTTCCAGCATCGTCGTATTCCTGGAATCGTCCTACACAGACGATATACCCTGTAGTATAACGAGTGCTATCCAGGAATCCAGTTTCAGGGACGTTGGCCTCAGCACCAGTCGCCTCTCTTTCAAGCAAGTTTCACCCTTTCCCCCTCTTTCAAACCGGCGGGTCCAAGCGCCCCGGACAACAAAGAACGACTATATCGGCGTTTGATTTGAGGTGTCAAACTAATGGAAATCTTTGCTTTCTTTGAGAGCCTTTGCCCCTTATTTAGATTGTGGAGGATGTGATCCAGCGATCCTCGAACTCCCCCCCCCCTTTTTTTTAGCCCATTCTTTTGAGGTTAGTGATTCTGGAGTGCCGCTTGGCCTAAGCAAAAATTTCGGTCGACGGTTCTGGGCTGGACTGTGCGACTTGACCGTGCCCTTAGTACGGATGTAGCGTACTCTGGATGTAGTACTCCATTACTTCGAAGAT
>NGZO01000001.1:3609979-3733380 GCA_002215965.1 Aspergillus persii
TCATTTGGTTGCAATTACTGCGAATTATACCATTCCAATCTTAGCGTGTTTCTTTTTCTCACCAAATATGTTAACTAATATTTTCTACCTAATTTTCACGGGCGTCCTCGTCCTATGGACATGCCCTTCGAAATAATTGAGAGTTTGGCCCCGGCTCAGTTCCAATTATTCAGGCTACTCTAGTAACTTGGTATGGATGTTGTTTTCAAGTTCCTTTCTAGCATATCGATTGTATAGCATACCGAGTATAGTTTAAGGTAGATGCATCAGGGTTTCTTGGGGGGGTAGGCGAATCGGTGATAGACACAGGCAGTGTTTATAAAATTATGTAAAATAGGTGTGGTGGGAGTAGCAGAGAGGAGGGGGGTCATCAGTTCTCATCTATTGAATGTGGACGGACGGACAATGGGGGCGGGAAAGGGGAAATAAAAAAAAGAAATGAGCTCTCCGATACGGGGAATCGAACCCCGAGCTGCCGCGGATCTTTGACTTTCAGTACTTGAAAGGCGGCGATGTTAGCCGTTACACCATATCGGATTAATTGATGTAAACTGCTCTTCCTTTTTGGTATAAGAAGGAACCTATGCCTGAGGTTCTGCACTATCCTGAATCGACGCGGCTGTGATTCAGTGTGGCCCTGTTTTACATCGCTGGTTTAGGTGAGTGGCATTCTCTAGTTCGTATTACTAGGACTTTACCATCCAGGTAGTATCCTTGAGTAATAATACCTATATATGGTCCCAGCTTAAGAAACGATGTGGTGCCGCAAGCACTTATGCTCGGATCTATATATCCACTGGGTAGGTGGAGAGGGCCGGCTGTCTCGTAGCAGCCTTCAGATGTCACCACGCCCGATTTAACACACTTCCCAGGCGAGTGGCGCACCTTACAGGTATCCCATATAAAATGGCACCATTTGATACTAAGTATCTCCACGACTAGACTACCTGCCCAGATAATTGTATACCGTGGGTATCAGGGTATCAAAATAATAGTCATGATATCTATATCTTATCTATAGCCTTTTAACATGTTCTTGCAACTATATATCCTACAATACGGGACTTTTCTTTTGATATTTACCGAATATCACCACCATACACCACCTGCGTGTGAGACAGACAACATGACCAGATCTGGGAACAGGCAGACACCATAACCACCGTATACACATGTCTCTACTCGCAATCGAAGTCCCTCGAGATCCCTCACACTACCCGTGTTACCGCCTCGAACGAATACTGTGGTCGACCAAAGGGACGTGCATATATGTATACACGTCAACGAGTAATACCTATACTTCTCGAGGACAAGCAAGCGCCCTTGACGGGTGAGTGTCAACAACATCACTGCTGGACTGACTGACCATTGGACCAACAAGGCTTGCAATTAGGCACCAGATGCACAGCAAGGGGGCTGCAGTCTATTTACAACACCGCCAGGACTGGAGGTTGCCAACCAGATCTGTGTCGGTGCATAGCTCCTTGCACTAATTTTAGACAGGCAGTCGACGACGTGGTAGTTTTATTACTAACGTAGAGGTGGAAAAGGCCGGGGAGTAAGTACTGACTGAGAAATAGGTAAAAAAAAATAAAAATAAAAATATCATCAACAATATGCTTGTTCGTGGTATATCTATCTATCTATCATCCATCCAGATAAAAATTGATTGGGAAAAAAGAAAAAGACAAAAATGAAATGACTCCGATACGGGGAATCGAACCCCGAGCTGCCGCGGATCTTCAACTTTCAGTTTATGAAAGGCGGCGATGTTAGCCGTTACACCATATCGGATGACTGTGGAAGATCTGACCCATCTTTTGTCTGTCATGCATGCTAAGGCGTAGCATCGTCGTGCATGCTCTATAAGACCCCCATCCCCCCTCATGAAGCCAGCTCTATCGGTGTAATGCTTATCTCTAGGAATGCGGTAGTGGTGAGATCTCGCTATAATTCTTGGCCATAATGACAGCGAGGATGACGGATGCTCCTCGGACTCCTTATAATAATCCCAATGACCCTACTCAGCCTCCTCTCTTTAACCCATATCACTCCGCCAGCTTTGAGAAAACAGTCACTAATTTTATATCACCGCGTCTAGCCTTGGACAAGCGGCTCCGTACTGCTGCTACGCCTCCGATTCCATGCCTTACGATCCGCCATGACATTTCGTTCTGCCAATACTCTCGAGAAACATACTTGGGTTGGCGGTGGACTCGACGCTTGTATCTACCACGTTGCTCCAACGATTGTGGCGAAAACAGTTCGTCGCGACCGAACACCTGAGGAGGAGGCAGCAGCAGCAGCGCATCCTTTCCTCAAGGAAATTGCATTTTATCAGCGCCGTAATGAAAGCCAATATCCCTGCCAGGATATCGTTGAATGCTTCCTCCTGCTCCCGGACCATCTTATCCTATCATATTGCCCATACAAGGCCATCGCTCCTCGCTTCTTTGAACGTCAAGAGCGAGAGACCGGGACAAATGGGCATTTCGGACTCCTGATTAGGGTCACGGAGTATGAGGATCCTGGTCTTATCGCTCGCTGGATACAGCAAACCACCTCCGCTCTTGAATACGTGGAGAAGCTGGGCTTCTGTCACAATGATCTACACGCGAGCAACTGTCTTCTCGACGAGAATTTCAATATGAAGCTAGCCGACTTCGGTTGAGCCACTACCATCGGACAGCTCCTTGAGGGTGCCTTACCCCCACGGGCTATGCCAATAGTTGCTGGACCACTGCCCGGCACATACGGTCAGATCTGTTCTGCTCGAACCGAGCAGTTTGCCGTCGGGACGCTTCTGTACTTCATGGTATATGGCCATGAACCATATGACGACGTTGAGCTCAGTGCCGACGAATGGGATCGCCGATTTGCGGAGCTGGAGTTCCCAGACCTTTATCGTGACAAAGCCTTTGACGGTCTGATTTCAGCTTGCTGGCATAATGTCTATTCCACCATGGCCCTGCTGGCATACGATGTCAAGCGCAAGACAGAGGATATCGCCTTGGATACAGAGTACATCCATATCAACTCGGCACGGGAGACAAAGACCTGTCAAGGGTTGGTCCGCGGAGGCTTGTTGGGGCCTGAATTGGCTCTTCGCTTTCAGCCAGCCTGGAAAAGATACCTACATGCTATTGTGCAGAAAGGTGTATCGATTTGGCAATGCATTCTGCAAAAGAGTTTTTGGATATGGTCTTAGAAATCAGGATATGAGGTGTGGGGGGTCCATCATAATAAAAAACGTTCGAGATTTGGACTGGGCAAGGTTAAGAGTTAAGAGCAGTGTTTGCATAGAACATCAGCCCCCTAACAAGCAGAGGTCGCCTGTAGATACCGACTAGTAGATTCCAGGTTGGAGGCCTTCCTGGCCCAGAAGTAAATGAAAGTAGATAGGTTGCGGAGGTGGACAAGCTATGAGCGTCGTGCTCATTGAACATTGCCCGTGCGGGACGAGTAGGAAATCAGTTTTGTCGATTAAGCGCTCGTTCGTTCTCTTCTTTTTCTTCAGCTTTAATACTCTCGTGGGATGCACTTCACACATTGCCCAACGGTTGCAGCGGAAAGTGCGCTCGAGATTTACGCGACTTGCAAACGGGAGAAGGTTTGATCTTCTGAGAATGGTGGACCCTTCCAGATACCCTGTATCCTAGGCCTTGTGAGAGTCAATTCTCCAATTCTGCTGAGTACGGCATGAGGCCCAAGCGCATACTGCAACACACCCCTCAGAGGGTAGGCTAAAAACACCCCATTATTGTATTCCAGGCCACCTCCGACCAGGTGGAATGGTAAGACATGCAGGCGACGCTGCGGGGCTGAGGGGCAACCGGTCGTCATGCCCAGGAACTTTGACGCTAAAGGAGGTGTGGGAGGACGGCTCATGTACTGTGATGCACTGCACGGACGGCAGTAGCGGTTGATCCGCGATAACCTGATGGAAATGCGGAGGTGCTGGGAGGTTGAAGATGGAGATGGTGACGGAGACGGGGTTGGGAGATGGGAGTCGGTCTCCTGACAAGCCCTGGCGTCGGCATCCTGTCGTATCAGGCCATAAAACCGGAATCGAGCACGTCCAGTTCCCAATGGATAATGGATCATGGATAAGAATAGGACCGAATAGGGACAATCATCGATAAGATGCGACGGTGGATGACGGAAGCTGGTAGTCCGGCGTCGACGGGGGTCTAGAAACTTTGGCTGGCCTGTCTTTGTCCTTGTTTTCCCTCCTTGCAAACCCCGCCCAATTCTTCTCCTCCCACGTCACGCGGCGGACTCGTTTTGTCGTCGTCGTCCCTATATAATGTCGCTCATCCACCGGGTTTCGTCCCTCTTTCCTTCGTTGTCGCGACGCCGGAGGAGCCTTCCTTGATTTCCCTCCGCATCGCCTGCACTTCCCGGACACGAACTCTTCCATCCATCCAAGCATACATACATATAAGCATCTGCCATCGCATATCTTTACACCCCCCCACCATGGCCGAGGAACGTCGTGAAAGAAGACCCTCCGTCGGTGCTCCTGTCTCCGAGCTTCAAGGGCCCATTGGCCCCGGATTCAGTCGTCCCAAGCACAAGAGAACCTACACGGGCTTTGGACCGGCCGAAACCAAGAGCGTCGAGGCCAGCATCCCCGAGCCATTGCGGGAATTGTGAGTTCGCCATCCTAGCACACGATGCGTCAGTCCCTTGCTCCGAAGATGGCGGTACCCTTGAGAACCCAGCTGACCTGACGTTGTACAAAGATGGAGGAATTACGTAGGTCACCGCTAAGTGCAACCTAGTCCCGTTGGGAATCGCTATACTGATGAAAGCAACCCGCTAGTCTGTCCGAGGTTTTACCAGCAAGGAGGATTTTGAGGTATGCAAATTGAAATGGGTCCTGTGTTCAGTTTGCTGATGGTTACACCAGAAAGAACTGGTTCGCCATGTCGAAACCACGCTGGCTCGTTCTCTGTACAACTGCGATGAGCTGTATGTCCTGTCCTCAGTCGAGTCGTCAATTGCTTTCATGAACAATTGGAATAACGTCTGTCTAGTGCCGCATATTCAGGAACCGCGCTTGCCTTCCGAGACCGTCTGATCACCGACTGGAATAGAACCCAGCAACGCCAGTCTTTCACAGACCAGAAGAGGGTGTACTGTATGTAATGTCGTGAACAACCTTGGCGACGAAAGAGGATGGCAAGCAGTATCACTGACTGGCTCTTCTAGATCTTTCGCTCGAGTTTCTGATGGGCAGGGCGCTGGACAATGCCATGCTTAACGTTGGAATGAAGGATATTGCTAGAGGTCAGTATGGAACCGAGATCTAAGGATCAGACCAGAAAGCTGACCAAAACAAACAGAGGGTTTGAAGGACCTTGGCTTCCGCATCGAAGACGTTATCAACCAGGAACATGATGCTGCCCTTGGAAACGGGGGGTTAGGCCGCCTAGCAGCATGCTTCCTCGATAGTCTGGCCACACTGAACTATCCGGCCTGGGGCTACGGCTTGCGTTACCGCTATGGAATATTCAAGCAAGAAATTGTGAACGGCTATCAAGTGGAAATCCCAGATTATTGGCTCGATTTCAACCCGTGGGAATTTCCTCGGCATGAGATCACGGTCGATATCCAGTTCTACGGCTGGGTGAAGAAATACGAGAACGAGCATGGAAGGACCGTTCACTCCTGGCAGGACGGTGAAATAGTCCAAGCGATAGCCTATGATATGCCTATTCCGGGCTACGGAACCAGCACAACAAACAACCTTCGGCTCTGGTCGAGCAAAGCAAGCAGCGGGGAGTTTGACTTCCAGAAATTCAATGCTGGTGACTACGAGAGTGCAGTGGCAGAACAACAGCGCGCAGAGACCATCTCGGCCGTTCTGTACCCCAATGATAATCTTGAGCGAGGTAAGGAGCTCAGACTAAAGCAGCAATACTTCTGGTGTGCTGCTTCATTGCATGACATCGTTCGTCGTTTCAAGAAGACCCAGAGGCCATGGAGCGACTTTTCCGATCAGATTGCCATTCAGCTTAATGATACTCACCCAACGTTGGCCATAGTTGAGCTGCAGCGCATCTTGATTGACCAGGAGGGCCTTGAATGGGACGAGGCCTGGGACATTGTGACTAGCACGTTTGGCTATACCAACCATACAGTCTTGCCGGAGGCATTGGAGAAATGGTCTGTCCCCTTGATGCAGAACCTCCTCCCTCGACACATGCAAATCATCTTCGATATCAACCTGTTTTTCCTTCACTCCGTGGAGAAGAGGTTCCCGGATGACCGGGATCTGCTGTCCCGCGTATCAATCATCGAAGAGTCGCACCCAAAGATGGTCCGCATGGCCTACATAGCGATCATTGGTTCCCATAAGGTCAACGGAGTGGCCGAGTTGCATTCCGACCTTCTTAAGACTACGCTCTTCAAAGATTTCGTTGAAATCTACGGGCCCGACAAGTTCACCAATGTCACCAACGGAATCACCCCTCGTCGCTGGCTACACCAGGCCAACCCGCGGCTTTCAGAACTAATTGCTTCAAAGCTCGGTGGACATGAATTCTTAACGGACCTGACCCTTCTCGACAAGCTAGAGGCGTTCGTCGATGACAAGGCATTCCGTAAGGAATGGGAGGAGATCAAGACTGCAAACAAGATCCGCCTCGCCAAACACATCAAAGACACCACTGGCTACAGCGTCAACCCCAATGCCTTGTTCGACATCCAAGTGAAGCGAATCCACGAGTATAAGCGCCAGCAACTCAATATATTCGGAGTGATCCATAGGTACCTGACGATCAAGGCCATGTCTGTCGAAGAAAAGAAGCAAGTTTTGCCTCGAGTATCCGTCATCGGTGGAAAGGCCGCGCCAGGTTACTGGATGGCCAAGACAGTGATCCATCTAGTCAATAACGTTGCATCCGTCGTGAACAATGACCCCGATATTGGAGATCTCTTGAAGGTGATCTTTGTCCAAGACTACAACGTGAGCAAAGCCGAGTTGATTTGCCCCGCCTCCGACATAAGCGAGCACATATCGACAGCCGGCACCGAAGGTAGCGGAACGAGCAACATGAAGTTTGTCTTGAATGGCGGCTTGATCATTGGAACCTGTGACGGTGCTAATGTATTTCTGACCCTTCCCTCTTGGATGAGCATGTATCGCTAATTCAAGAACTGTACAGATCGAGATCACCCGTGAGGTCGGTGAGCAGAACATATTTTTATTCGGAAACCTTGCAGAGGACGTTGAAGAGCTCCGCCACCGACACCTGTACGGTGATTTCCAACTCGACCCCCAACTCGCAAAGGTCTTTGATGCCATCCGAAGCGGCACTTTCGGTGACCCAGGCGATTTCTCCGCCCTCATCGGATCCATCGCAGAGCATGGCGATTACTATCTGGTCTCAGATGATTTCAACTCGTACATCACAACGCAGAAGATGGTGGACGAGGCGTTCAAAGATCGAGATGAATGGCTCGTCAAATCTATCACCAGCGTAGCCCGCATGGGTTTCTTCTCCACAGACCGTGTGATCAATGAATATGCGGACAGCATTTGGAATGTGGAGCCCCTGGTTGTGAAAGATTGAGCGATTTGCAATCCTTGCATACATTTTTCTGGTCTTTCTTTCGTCTCTTATTGTTTTTTTTGGCATTCTTTTTGTAATCAGTACTTGGTCTAAGTTATCGAGCATGCACTTGTCCGTTCATTCATAGCACATGGCAGCTATTTTGACAATCGAGTCATCGCATTATCATTATTAAAGCCAACGCCCAGTAAAGCAAAACTACCTTCTCTGAGCCAGTCCAATCTCAAATCCAAGAAATCACTTTCCAGAAGGAGAAGTAAGTATCTATATGACTACCAACAGCCCTAAGATATCGATGCCAAAACTGCGCTAAGGTACAAGTAATCGTAACTTCACCAATATGACAAAGAGGAAGAAAAGCAAATGCAAGGGTGGTGAGATGACACCTATAAATGCCTGACTATAACCAAGTCCGTATCCAAGCTTTCTAGTACCAAACCCCAAAAATACGACAAAAGGATCGATCCTACATATCACTCCTCTAACTAGGTAGCTCCAACCTACTAAGCACTCAATTCAGTAACACGTTTCCGTAGTTCTGGGACGGCACGGAGGTGAAGATCCAGTTCTTCTTTCTCACTGTAGCAAATTGTGTTAGTAGCGATACTTGGAGGGGGGATAATTGAATGTAATAGAAAAAAAGCGAAACGTACTCTTCCAATTTCAAGCGTCTTTCCCAATCCAGACCCGTGAAGATATAGCTGCCTTGGCCGTCGAATTGCAGGATCTTCTTGTGATACTTCCAGAGACTGCGGCGGTGAGAGACGGTCATCAAGGTGGTGCCGAGCTTCTTGGCCGTCTCGTACATGACTCGTTCGATCTCCAGGGTTACGGACGAGGTGCATTCGTCGAGGATGGCGAATTTCGGACGATGGTAGAACAGCCGGGCCATGGCGATACGCTGCTGTAGGCCGCCGGAGAGCACGTCGCGCCATTCTTCCTCGGCGTCCCAGCCGTCGGGCCGGTCCACGACCGAGGCGATTTCCACGATGGAGAGAATCTCGTACAGGTCGGAGTCCGTGATGCCCTTGGCGCGCATCTCGCGCAGTCCGTCGGGGTAGATGACCTGCTGGCGCAGGGTGCCGCGGGAGAGGTACGGTCGTTGCGGGATGTAGAAGATTTCGTCGAAACGGGGTTTCTTGACGGTGCCGCCGTATACGGGCCAGAGGCCGCCGAGGATTCGGAAGAGGGATGACTTGCCGCAGCCATTGGGGCCGACGATAAGAAGATGGTCGCCCGAGTGGACTGTGAATGAGAGTTTCCGGACCAAGACATCGCCGTTGGGGGAGACGATCGGGACGTCGGTGAATTCGATGGAGTCGCTTTCTTCGATGACACCACGGCCGGAGAGGACGGCCGCGTTTTCTTCCGTTGAGGCGGAGGAAACAAGTTTCTTTTCGAAGCGCCCGGCCAGGAGGTCGTCCATGACCTCCATGAGGGATGAGACGCGAGCTGTATGGCCGGCGAGCTCGGAGATTTCTTTGTAGGAGAACATCAGTCGACCAAAAGCGTCGGATGATGAAAGCAGCATTCTTCTGTTTGTAACAAAGCCTGCATGATCGGATTAATATCTCAAGTCTGTGGTAGGAATGACGGGAAAGTTGAAGCAAGGAATCACTCACTTTCTGTTCGATCGCCCATTGTCTGGCTAACCTGACCCGGAATTTTGACGAAGACGGGCACACTGCAAAGAATCAAGCCAAGAGCTCCCCAGAAGTATTTAATGACGAAGTCTTCCATAAAGCCATGGTATAGTCGGCTCCGCAGAATGCGGTTCACATGTTTGATCAGCGTGAAATACCCCTTGTCGAGTGTATCCTTCTCCGCTTCGTGGCCGTGATATAGGGCCACCTCCTCGCTATAGTCTATCAGTCTTGAGTGGAGGAATCGGAACTCTCCTTCCAGCCGGGCTTCATCCGCCACATATTTGCCGAACGGAGGTGTTAGTGCACGCATGACATTGGCCGAGAGTTGGACCAAGAGGCCCATAATGAACAAGCCCTCACTGCCGACACTTTTTGAAAGGGAATAGTTATAGATGGCCATGTCGAGAACGGGCTTGGCCAGATTGGAGTAGAGCTCTGCTAGGCTGTCCGAGAATCGAGAAACATCCACCGTTATGAGTTGATCGGGGTTTTTGACGCGGTCGTCTAACGCTGAGATGGCATAGAATGTCATGTTGGTAAGGTACTTTTCATGAATGTGGTCCGTGAGGCGCTTGCGATAGCTAAGAGCAAGTCTGCATTGGTGGTAGGACAGCTAGAAGTTCGGATTAGCACCATGCCATTCATTCCGTACAAACCAGGCCAAAGCCACCAGTCTGACATACCATGGAATTTGTGAAAGTCGCAGGAACCGCAACGATCATCCACCACAACAGTCCCAGCAAGAAGTCTTTCCCCCGCCCTCTCACCAAATTACTGACGAGTCTCCCATCCAGTTCGGCCACGTACAGACTGAGCACCGTCCGAAGCACCAGGAACACACTGTGACCGATCAACAGTCGGAACTCCTTGCTCCGCCAGCCGGGAATCACGATCTTGAGCAATCGAAGAAGGTTTCTAAAGAAATCGCGATTGACCCCGACCTTCTTTCGCGGTCGCTCCTCGGCATCGTCGAGACTGTTGGTACCTGGCCGTTTCCGTAATTCCACCTGGTGCCGAGACGCGGCTTTCTGTTCGGAGATGGCATTATGGATGCGTTTGGCTAGAGACGCAAAGAAAGCCACATAGGCGGCGCGAGTTATTCCGACTCGATGGCGAGCGTAGAGAGATGTCAAGCTAGAGAGGGTTTGGCGGATTGAGCGCTCGGGAGGCAGGAGTTTGGACTGAGCAGCCATGACTACGGTGGGTCAAGACCGCGCATAGAAGATAGGAAACCGATCTTAACCAGAATCAACGAAGGCACCCATGGCCGGAGACACACAGGGGGTGAGAACTATGAGGGGGAGGGGAGGATGACGAAGGGAGGAAGAGGAGGAAGAGGAGAAAGAGAGGACGATGACATCGGGAGGGAATGCCAAGTGACCAGACACTAACATGTGAACGGCGGCCCCGGCTTTCTGGGGAAGGCGAGGGAGCCGAGGATGAAGCCTGACTAAGTGGACCTCCACCCGCATTCATTCCTAGTTTATTCGATAGCTTACAAGGTGGCGGAGAACTTTCGAAGCTGGTCAAGAAAAGGAAAGAAAAAGAAAGCAATATGTACAGGTTGGTGAGGATTTCCTCCGCTAGAACACAAAGCAGAAGCATTCAATCACAGGACTAAGGTAAATTACAAATGCAAATAAAACGGAGGCCAAGCCGGTCGCTCCCCGATGGATGAAATAAGAATTAATATATGGCGAAACAAATTGAACAGCGAGGTAATAGTCGCTGGAGTAGCCTGTCTCCTCATGATGATGGATCCTCTGGCGCAGTCTCGCGAGGCTGGCTGCCATGACAGTGCATCGGAGACGCGGTACTTTTCCCACTGTTGATCTGCGCAGCAATCTGACTTTGTTTGAATTTCTCAAAGGCCTCCGTGTCTTGCCTTTGGATTGCCCACAGTTCATCCACGGTCGAGCCGAGCTCTCCGAAAGCCTTGTCCGCTCCGACGCTCTCGAAATGGGACCGGGCCTGATCTTCATGTAGACGGTCGAGCTTCTCGCGAAGGGCGGACACGTGGGAATCATTGAAGGAATGGGAGGAATCATCTTCCTCTGGATCGAAAGTGGGACTGAGGAACCCGCGCCGAATGTTTTGCCCAAGACGATGAGCATGGCCCTCCTCGGACGTCAACGCCCGCGAATGGAGAGAAGTAATCGAGCTGGACCGGGATAATCGGACCGCATATTGGTCGGTGTCCTCGTCGTCAACAGCAGCTTCATCAACTGAGTTGGCGAATTGTGGTATGCCAGGAACAAGCGAACCATTTCCATCCTCGGCGGAGTTTTGCGAGCTTGTTTCAGCGTTGATAGAGATGACGGGCTGCGACACGATGCGCGTCTCCGGGTATTCGTCTTCGAATCGCTGGATCATCCTGTGTAATGTAAAGTCAAGGAACTGGAGACGCCCTGTTTCCAAAGTTGTTAGCATCAAGCCACGGCCTAAAAAAAGGTCTGCAGGGCGGGGGGAACAAACTGTAGTTGGCATCGTTGCCGGCCCTATCTTCACGAACAAGAGCCGACTGAATTCTGGTCCGAATGTTACGAGCTGAATCCAGCAGGTTCTTTGACATGTCGCGAGGACGCTTTGTCATATAAGACATGGATTTTCTGTGTCTGGGCGTTGTTGTACCACTAGGAGGACCGGATTGATCTCCTGGTAAATGGTGGTCCAGATTTCCGAGACACACCCCCAGAGCTTTGACGACACCTGTGCCTCCAATAACGTAGTCCTCATCGGGAGCGGGTTCGCCATCCTCCTCACATGGTTCATCTCCACCGTTCTTTCCAACAATATGCTGTAGAATCTCTGGCACCGGGACCGTGTCTCGTGCCGTTGAGGTATCGGTCGGCTCAGAAAGTTCCGCTTCGATAGCACCACGTTCCAGATTTTGAAGGCAATAGGCCACGATTTGGGATGCGAGAGCCTTGACAACTTCGTTGTTTTCGGCAGTTGGTACCTCAATATCGACTGCTATGATGGACCGCGACACCCTTACCGCGGCCATCAATGACGCATATACAGCACAGGCTTCCTCCTGGCTAGCAGGGTCAGTTGCAGCGGCCAATGAAGTAATCAACGGGTTCTCCAGGATGTTCAAGTGGCACAGGCTAGGGCATTCCGGAAGCACTTCTGCAAGGGCAATGGCATGGTCCGCAGAAATGTTCACGTCAGCCAAGTGTATGCGTTTCAGCGAAGGCATCTTGGGCAGGAAGCGCCTGAATGTGGCCAGGGCATCAGGCTGCGTCGAAAAAAGCTCCGGATTATGGGAGAAGTCAATGAAGCGGAGATCGGAGAGGCGGGTTAATCCCTGGAATAATGGGTATATGGCAGACGGTGTAAGTGCACAATCTGCCAAGCTGAGTGCGTAAAGTGGCTGGTCCTTTTCAATAGCGGAGGTAATCAAGTCTAGATGATCACATATAGGGTTTCCACCCAGATCCAATCCTTCGCATTTTCCTGATTTGAAGCAGCGAACGATGTGCTCTAAGCCCTCCCGGGTTAGCTCATTGTTGGCAAAGCCAAGTCTTCTCAGTCCAACGGTTGTGGCTGCATCGCAAATCTTTTTGACTCCCTCCGTAGTGGGTTTGCATTCACTCATCAGCAACTCTTCTAGATGATCACCACCAAAACGTTCAGCAAGGGAGTGGGCGAATATAGCCGCGATATCGCCACTTTTGTCGGTGGGACTAGAGTCGTCAAGCGGAGCAGGCGTTTTTGGGAATGGGATGCCGGACAAGTCAATGGCCTTTAAAGACTTTGAGAGGTGGATAAACAGGCAGATGTGGCGCCATCCCTCCTTGCCGATTTTTGGGTTGTCCTTCAGAGATAGTTTCTCTACAACGCTGAACCGCTCTTGTCTCTTTGAAGGTTCAGGATCGGATTTCCTAGCTCGTCTGCGCCTATTTCTCATATGTTCTGCGGACTTCGTTGAGAGGAGGGCAGCAAGAATTGCTCGCACTGAGTCATCAGTTAAAGCGCATTTTTCGAGGATAAGCCTTCGAACTGGAACAATAGCCAACCAATCACTAAAGGTGGCAGTGTCCTGAGAAGTCATGGGAAAGTTGGTCAAATCCAGGACACCGACGGTGCCCGGAGATTCCGCAAGAGTGGAGGAGGGAGAGGAAATCTCGTCGACAATTCTCTTTAGCACGGGCGTCTCCCTTAGCTGACAGCAACGTCGATAGATTCGCACCGGGTCCGTCGTAGGATGGCTTTGCGTTTTAGAGCGCGGAACACCAGGCAAAGGCGGCCGGGAGTCATCTTCGTCATCAGCCGTCAGTTGCATTGGTATCGAGCCATTCGCCTCGGCCTGTCTCCGTTTTCGTTCTCTTCGTTCCCTTCTTTCCTCCTCCGAACGCTTCTTTTTCTCCTGCTTTCTCGTAGGCTCTTTGCCTTCCCCTGCTGGTTTGGCGTCGTTAGGAGCGTTGTCTGATTCAGCCGCGGTTCTTGAGGGGCTGGTATTGTTATCTGGAATTTGCTTTTCCTTTTCGGCCGCTGCTTCTTGCGGATGCTTCAAAGCACAAGCCTCGTCTCGTTCCTTAGATTTCGAGTTTGACCTTTTGACTTTCTGTCCGTTGAGATCGGGGAGTATGTGTCGCTTGCAGCTTGCAGGAGGGCTTTCTTCATCGGACTCGCGGCGAGAGACCCCAGCAATCTCGACATCGACCGAGAAAGCAACGCGACGTAGCTTGGCTTGATTCAAATCCGGAATTTTGCAGCGGTCCCGATCCTGGTCAAGGTTCATCACTCGACGCTCACAAACGGTGCCGTTTTGGGCCGACCGTCCCGATCCACTGGTACCAGACGAGAGTTTCCGAAACGCATTGTGAAGAAACGATGGCCCTTTTGGAGAGGTCGAAGTGAACGAGCTATAATCGTCCTTCTTCTCGTCTTCCTTATCCCTCGGAGAATAGGCCGCACCGAATGGGTTGTGCATATCGAGCTTTGAAGCCGGCGAGCTTGCCTTCGGAGTTTGCTGTCCCTTCAGACTAGACTGCGACGGAGGCGTCGACCCCGAGGAAAACTTGGAGCTTAAACTTGAGATCCATGAATTCCTTCGCCCAACAATCGGCTTCGGCGCACTCTTTTGAGGAGCCGGCGTCGTTCCCACTCCCTTTCCATCCGCCAACTTGTCATCAGACTTCGCATCATTTTCCGCTTGAGAACTAGGTTTGATCTCTGTTGTCGGTGCCGGCTGTTCTTGAGGGGGCTGCGGGGATTTTCGATCGACGGAGGCAGTCCGCTCCGGTATGGATTTCGACGTGACGGAGGTCTCGGAATCGGTATTCGGCCGATCGCTAACGACAGAGGAAGCCGACTTGCACCGGGACAGGTTATCTGGAATGCGATTAGAGTAACGCTCATCTAAGTGTACGAGTCGCACTGCAAGTTAGCCGGCGACCGTGGTCCAAAGCTCACCTCTTTGCGTGTGATGGAGCCAGCTGACATCCACGGTTTCAACTCCCTCCATGATGAGCATCGAGGATCTCGGTCTTCCGAAGCCAGTCTTTCCGAGGATGATCTAGAGTCCAGGTAAAGTATGTAGGTTGCGAACGTAGGTAGGATTGTAGATGATCTCATGTACAGCGCATACTCCGGGGGATTTGTCGGGCTAGGCGAGGTTGACGGCGAGGCGGGATATCAAAGCGATCGAGCGATCAATGACCCCAGAAACAGCGATAAAATCAGTTCCTCTCCAGCGAAGAATTACAAACACTCGACGTAGGATTGTTCCATCACGGCATGGCGGCGGAGCATGCTGGACATGATGTGTTGGGAGGAGAGAACACTGGGAGCGGAAATGGAGTGTGGGTAATGCTGGATATTTCGGGGAGGATGGAGGAATGAGAGAAGCACAAGGAAGCCAGGGGGAAATTAGAGCGGAAAGAAAAGAAAAAGAAAAAAAAGGCAAGGAAGGCAAGGAAAGAAGCCGTTGAGACAAAGTGACGAGGCGACTTCGGAGATACAGTCAAGTCAGGTCGACGGTTAGATCATGCCGCAGTACGGTACGGTACGGTAAAGAGTGCGGGAAAAGGAGGGATTCTCGGCGGAGGACCGCCCAATTTAGGGGGAATTGGGCATGGATGGGGCAGCTGACCGCCGAGTGGTGGCGTATTGCTGCGCAATGCTGGTACAGTAAAGTAGGTATTCTTGGTTTCCTGCTGGTTCTTCCATACTGTACTGTACCTACTTGTCGGGTAGGTAGGAGGAATATGGATTGTAGATTCTTCCGCAGAGAGAGAGAGACTCCCCGTCCAATTAATCCCCTGCATCTTCTGCAGGAATCATCCGCGCGCAGTGCAATCGCCTCACTCCGTGCAGAGTCTGTCCCTCAGACTCACACGACACGCTGCCAAGACGACGGGGTCGAACATTCTTCGTCCGCCGCTGCCCCACAAACCGATCGATAGTACGGAATTCCGTATACATAGTCGACACGGACTGGCGGAGTATCTCCATGGAGTCCATGATCGATTTTAGTCCCGGTTGGAGCCAATCGTCGCACGAGAAGAATGAATACCTGTCGATTTGTGTTTTCATGGCCCATGGATCATTATTGTCCTTTTCTAACCAACGTGTTGGCGTGATAAAGGCCGTTGTCACCAAAGGAATCAGGGTCGATTGACTAGCGGCGGCTTGATATGACGTCGAGAGTTACCAAGAGATTATTTGGTAATAGATTATTATATTATTTCTTTCAGGTAGTAGTATTACTAGGTAGGTAGATTTCCAAAAACGATTGCCCCCCAATCAGATTGAGGGTGTATGCAAGCCCGACAAATCCGAGATGCAATTTCCTCTGGTTCCTTTTCTCTCTTTGTCTCTGCGTGTGACAAATCTGGTGCTAGATTGACTTCCGCATGACAGACCGCATCCTAAAGAGAGAAAAAAACAAGCATTGATTCATGGGTTTGGGCATGGGTATTGGTATTAGATGCGCCGCCATCGGCTGATATCTACTTCCTTATCCATCCACTCTGATCCACCGGTGCCGTTGATCATTCTGGGACTACAAGTACTCTGATATATGTACTCGGGAAGAAACCCCTGTCTACTCATTCCAAGTTACTTAACTATTGTAAGTGTACGATTGCAATTGTCGTTGGCTTGCTGAAACAGTCCGTGTATGGCTGTATGCATGCAACAAGACTCGCAAAGTGCGGGACAAAATGATCGAGGCAGTCTATGGCGTAATGACGGCCAGCAGAAATCAGGCGATAGGTGGGTCGGAAGAACGACTAGAATTACTAGTAAGGAGTAAGGTAGCCCATCCTCCGTAAAGAATAGAGGAAATAGTTAGTTAGCGCTGCCTGAAAATTGGTCAGAACCAGGCAGGATCGGCAAGCCTGCTGAGGTAAGTGCCTGATGTTTTGGGAAAGATGGCCCGACGGAACCCTCGAGGCATGTTGCCCGAACGGGAATCGGCTACAGGCATTTAGGGCAAGCACGGGACACACCGCCTGCCCGGATTTGGCGGGGCACAAAAATTGTCCTCCACACTGTTATTCGGTGTTCTGTACGCACTATCGAGACTAGGTATTAACCGCGTGGTTATTGCTACGTACTGGAGCAGATTGTGAAAGACTCAAGGTAATATGAAATTCTCAATGCCATCCCATGCCATAGTTGCTCCGAAGTTTCAAACCGAAAACAAAAAATCCCTGGATATAACAGACGCGGTCATAACAATTCATCAAATCTACAAGAAGATAAAGGCTCAATGGGCAAGAAGAAGCATGTTCCCTCCTGCGATGGGTTTTCTTTTTGGTTCACAAGTAAACTTTTGTTTTGACTATCGTACCCATTAAAAAAAACATCAAGCACGATCGGCCACTTAAGCGGCAAGCTCACGGATCTTCTGCTCAACGCGGGCCTTCTTCTCGTCGTAAGAAAGCTTGTTGGTGCGGTACTTCTTGCTCTCGGCCTTCCACTCCTCCTTGGTCTTCTTGGGGCCGGCCTCCTCATCCTTCTTGAAGGGGTCCTCACGGATGGCCTTGTGAGCCTCGCCGTAGAGCTCCTCGATGTCACCAGCCTCGACGCCGTTCTCGACGTACTTGTGGAACTGGCCGCGGAAACGCTCCTCGTCGTCATCGGCAAGACCCTCCATGTACTCGGCGACGTGGCCACCGAAGATGTAGTTGCGGAGAGTCTCGGCATCGAGCTCTTCGGACTCGATGTCGAAACCGGGGAAGCGGTTCTCGGAGTGGGGGATGTAGATACCGCCGTCGGAGGCACCCTTCATGGCAGCGAAGACACGGGCACCGGTGGAGGTACGGGCAAGACCAACGTCAAGGAAGGCCTTGAAGGGGCGGCGGCTGCTGCCGTCATCGGACTCAACGGCCTCGGTCATGGTGAACTCGCCGTCAGCCTCCTCGACGCCGGTGAACTGCTCGTCAAGGCCGAGCTTCTTGAGGGTACGGCGGGCAAGGAGCAGACCGGTGGCGTAGGCGGCAGCCCAGTTGGTCAGACCGTTGGTGATGCCATAGCGCTTGAGCTCGTGGGCGTAGGCGCTGGCGAAGACCTTGTCACCGGAGATCTCAGAGTAGACGATCTGAGTGATGATGTCCCGGTTGGTGAAGCGCACAACGAGGCGGTACTTGGGGGCGTTGTACTTGTTCTTGGCCTGGGTGATCAGGCGCTTACGGGCATAGTAGTCGGTCTTGCCCTCTCTTCTGCGGCGGTACTTGGTCTGGTAGCGGCTGTGGGTTTGTTAGCCCGTCGGTTCTTTTCTTCAGATTGTCAGAAATTACTCAACTGCGACTTACCTGAAGTACGCGCTGTTCTTGACAGTCTTGTGGTAAGGCTACAAGGAGACAGCCGAGTCAGCAATTCACGCTTCAGAAAATTCGTCCGAAGCAACTTGCAGGGACCCGTAGAAATCCAGCTCCAGAGCGCGAAACTCGCAGCTCTCAATAGCATGAGGGGAATGCTGAGCCATGATTTGGAAGGGTTCATCCACTTGGGATGAGAATCCAACTCACCATCTTGACTATTGCCGCTGGCTGATGACCCGAATGTCGACGTTGGCTGCGGAAGAGAAGAAAGAGAAATTCGTGGGCTGCTTTTGTGGAAGGCTTCGCTTAGCGTGGCTGCATCCCGTCTCCAAACCGGGGTCGGCGACGACCACAGGTTGCACCCTTAGAAAGTACACCCGGCAAGATGCTGGGGTTCATCTGTACATTTTTGTACAATTTTACTTGAAAAATTGACAATTAATATACAGTTCTCCTGCAATAAAATACTTATTCCATCACTGGAACATTTACCCGTCTTGATCAACGAGTTCCTCACCTGTCGCCACTTGATCTTATCTTAGCGGGAAATCTGGTGGCCTCAGGCAGAAAGCCGGGCCTCTGGATGGCTCCAGGAGACAAGAACTGTTTATGTTGGCAGGTTTAACAGGATGCTTTTTAGAATTCCAATCTAAATGGTCACTTTCAAAATCAGTACTGTGAATTTACTAATATTATCTGTTCCCCGTTCTTAACATCGGATGAAGTTCTTCCAAGACCACGCCGTGTGGGGGATAGGGAGTGCGGATCACAGTATATGCACTTAAATCTAAAGCGGAGTTTGTTGTCGATTCACTTTGTAAAATAATGTGGAATGATATGGGAAATCAAGAATTCTAGAATGCATTAGCATTAAGAAGTAGATTTTTGTTATGCAGCCTCTACAAAGACTGCATGATACCGAGTTGGAACGCAACAACAAGCACCTACTTACGCAGTAATAATGCATCAGTTGGATTTTAAGTGTCGAACAGAGGAGTTTCAGTTCTCCCATGTACTCGAATCGCCTACATTGTTGCTATTGCAAGCGCTGTTTTCATCGGAGTCTACCATATAAAAGTCGCGTTCTATAGACCATTCAATCTCAAACAGCATTAAATATTGCTGACCGTACAAACCTGACGTCTATCAATATGAGCTTGTATCCTGAATCCATCGCCCTCTCTATCGCCCGTGTGTCATCTGATAGGATGTCCGCTTTGGTCCCTCACAATTTAGCCTTATCTTGATTCTCCAGGAGTTGAAGACCCGTGATCCTCTCCAGCTCCTTAACTGCATCTTGCGTCCTCCCAAGGTTGACCTTGACTGTCCTCATCCCGGCCTTCTTTGCCCCCTTTAGATTCTCTCCAATATCATCGAAGAAAACAATATCAGACGCGCTGGCACCCTTCATGCCTTTCTTCTTCGCCATCGCATCCATCTCATTCACCGCAGCCTCATAGATTTTGGGATCCGGCTTCCTGAGCCCCGTATGGGCCGACGAAATGAAAAAGTCGAACGGCGCTCTGATCTGGGCGGCGTCACTATTGTACGGATGACCATCCGGGAACTGGACCGTGTTTGACAGAGCACCGAGGATGAATTTGCCCGACTCCTTCAACTTCTGCAGCGCAGGAAACATAAAAGGATCCGGCTCTCGAGATACACGCATCATTTCCCAGAAGAGCCATTCCGCATCCAATTCCGGCAACGGTGGAATGCCTGCCGTGCCTTTTTGGCGAGTTTCATGGAACTTTCGCCATAGATCTGGGTCTTTCAAGTCCGAGTTGAAGGCAGTGAAAAAATCGGCGTCCAGCTTGATCTCGCCGCGCTCGAGTTTGTGCCAGCTACCGTTGGGTGATGTACGCGAGATGCTGAAGTTCACCCATCCGGTGGGGATTTTGTTGGCAATTTCGTAGTCTAGAATCGCCTGGAAGGGTGACACAACCTATCAGAGTATTAGTCTCAAGCTTAGAGCATGATTCATTGAGAAGAGATTAGTGGCCTTACACACACGCCTCCAATGTCGAAGAGTAAGCCGAGCGGCTGCTGATTGTCCGCCATGATGGGCTCCGTAGCGTAAGGGGATGGTTTTAAATAAGCGGGACTTGAGATGAATTGTGAAACAGGTGTAGAGTCCTGGGTATAATTGTTCATATAATGGGCCTAAGCTGATAATTGCTGGCGTCCCTAGTTTTGCGGAGAAATGATGGATGGTCTTGGTTGGGTTGCCGAGGTTAGATAACATAGATTAAGCCGCAGTATACAGAACCGAGGAAAGTAGGCCGGACCAGCCAAGTGTCGCCGCGTACATTCTAATCTATTAGTAAATAACTCTTGGGCCGTTTATAGAGGGCTGCATAATATATCTACCGAATTATTTCGACAGTAGAGGGGTCGTAGCTCATCGTGGTCAGAAAAAATGGTCTCTGACCACGCTGAGATCCATTAATCAGCAGAGTGGTCACGTTTTCATCTGGTTTGTATAACTAACTAACTAACTTAGTTAACTGCGGGTGCTGATATAAGCCCGGGTTTATACAGTTATTTATGCATTATATGAAGTACTCTATACAAATTACTCTGTACCGAGTAGACTCAAGACTGTGGCCACCTACCTAAAATCCTTAGGGTCATCATCATGATGATCGCGGCCGCTGGACTGCCGTTGTTGTTGGCTGTGTTCATGAAGCGTGGGAAACTGTTGTCCGACTTGCGTGCCTCGAGTTTTGGATATTTTAAGGAAACTCTCGTTTCCAAGGATATTCGCAGTCGCCGCCCACTGCGCTCAGCCTCGTCTAGACAGGCGCTATTTTTGGCCTTCTTTGTTTCATGTCACTAGGTCGTACTGTCTAGCGCTAGACGGTGAAAAATGTATGCGAGTCAGGTACCTAGGTCCAATTGAATTTGAGAGCTGCGCTATTTACTGAATCAGTGGATCGTTGGGTGATGGGAGGAGGTTACATCGTGTGGTGAGACTTGTTGATCCCTGTAGCTCAATTTTGAAAATCAGCGTCGACCAAGCAGCCTCGCTCTCTCGGCCATGAGGGCTGCTGGCAGCTGCATTGAACCTGGCCGCGGGGCGGAGTGCCTATGCTGGCCAGGACTTTTTTTGTCCCGGCTTCAGAGATATAAAATTCGATAAATCTCCCTTCGGAATTGTTGTTCTTTCAAACACCCTGGTACTTGTCTTTTTCTTAACGAGTCCGTTATTGCCTTTCAACAAACCTCCGTTATGATCACCAACACCCAACTTGATGGTATTGCGCTTGTTGTCGGGGTAAGTGCAGCGTGCTCTGGAGTCTGAACCTTTTGACAGCGACGATTCCATCCTCCTGCAATTCTGGCTAACAGACCATATTTCCTGCACAGTCTGGACGCGGCATCGGCCAACAAGCCGCCTTTTCTCTGGCCGAAGCCGGTGCAAAAGTGGTTGTGTTTGCTGATATGAACGAAGAGACCGCCAAACAGTCTGCCGAGGAAAGTAGAAAATACGCTTCGAACAAGGACTATACCGCGACTACATTTACAGTCAATGTCACAGATAAGCAAGGCGTCCAGGATATGGTAGACTTTGTCGTCAATACCTTTGGCCGGCTGGATTATTGTGTGAATGGTGCAGGGGTAAGGACTGCTTCTTTCTTTCTCCGTCACCTCAGTTCCCTCCCTGATTGTTAACGGCTGTTAGATTGACAATGGCGTTCACTGTCCTGTAGCCGAAACCGACATCGAGAACTTCGAACGGATCCTGGATATAAATACGAAGGGAATGATGTTGTGTGTTCGCGCACAATGCGCTGCTATGCGAAAACAAACTCCTCTACAGGTTCAAGGACGCAACGGGATGCGTGATATCGGCCGTGGTGCGATAGTTAATATCGCCTCTGCGAATTCCTTTGCCGGACTTCCGGGCAAAATGTCCTATACAGTATCAAAGCATGCGGTTATGGGCTTGACTAAGATGGCAGGCCTAGACCATGCAGCCGAAGGAATCCGATGCAACGCTGTCTGTCCCACCTGGGTTCGCACGCCCCTTTTGGATGAGGAGCTGCGAAGTAACCCGGATGTCGCGGGCATGGTTTCTGCTCTTGTTCCTATTAAACGGGCTGCAGAGAGTGATGAGGTGTCTGATACTATTGCGTTCCTGCTAAGCCCGGCAGCGAGCTATATCAACGGGACGAGTGTTATGATTGATGCAGCGGTGACAACAACCGTCCGGCTTTTCTAAGGTCCTAGTTGATAGTAATTGGACTGTCAGGGATTGGAATTGTTAATTCCTATATCAGTGTTCGACAAACATCAGAATCTCGTACAGTTATCCTTGCCAAGTTATCGGTCAAGTCGCTCACGTTGCAAGCGACCGTCATAGCTAAGTCCGATAGCACTACGATTAGTAGAAGATTAATGAATGCATTAAAGCGTAACCTCCCAGTCCCTCTCCCTTGTTTACCTGGCCCAGAATGATATAAAATGCCTAACGAGCAGAGAATCTAGGAACGGCCAGGTAAACGAAACTGGCTCCAAAGTTTAGCCTATGATGATACTGCCTCGACGGGCTGCCTAAGACGTTCCGAGCATCAATCCACTCGAAGACTGGCCGCCTCTCTCAATCCTTAAGCATGTCCTAGTACGGATCCAGACAGCAAACCATCCCTTGAGCCCCTCATAGAAGCGCCGCCCCCACCTTGAGTAATCGTCTGGGGGGCGACCTGTTGATAGAAGGTATAGGTATGGTTAGCCTGTAGAAAAATGCGCAATAACGAGGTGGGGGTCCAGAAAAGCGCCCGTCAGGTTGCCCAGAAACCCTCCCGGTCCTTGCACCGAGCGATCTGCCGGCCGTTCAAAGCGTTTCAGCCTTGCAGGGTCCAGTCTTCAAACGAAATTTGATAGCATGGTTACGGGGTCCATTACTCTGCCAGCATATATATGAGGGGCGGAAAGCCGGGACTGGCCCTGTCTAATGGCCAACCGGCGATCTCAGAGGATCATCTAGGTATGCATCTCAAGTGATCCACGTTCCTAGATATCTACTACATGTCTATCTACTGGGCTTGGCGAGTGGTTTCTGAGGCATCAGGTCATTACCTGTCTCACCCCAGTCCCACCAAGTAGGGCCCTGTGCGTGCCTAGGAAAGTAACCAATGCCAGGCGAATCAAAGCCATTTACCTTTACGTTTCCTGACCTTTCTTTTTTTTAGATCTGGCCATTTCTAACCTGGATGACAATTTGGCGTGCTAGGTCTTTTAGGATCTCCATCGAACAACGGGTCTATTAGGGATTTGAGGAGAAATGCCTGTTTGTCTTAGAGAGATGTCGTCATTCTCATTCTTTTTTTTTTCTCTCTGTCGACCTATAAATTCTCTGTCCAAGGACTCTGCTTGATTAACCAGTTATTGTTTTTTATCGCCAACTACTCCCTTCGCCAAATAATACACCGCGGAAGGTTATTTCCCCGTTTATTTCAACATCTTAGGACATAGTGCTGGAGCTCGCCGGTATGGCTGCTCATGTGAACCACATTGTGTATTCAACTGGGCTTGCTTTACCTTCTACACCTTCCTGAATGCAAGCATTTTCACCCGATTCTAGTCCACCCGTCAGGCAGTGCTTGTCACATATTAAAGGCGGATCGATATACCCTTGCGTAAATCTGCTTACGGCTCAGAGGATGCTATCAGTTTATATTTATTTGAATCATCGTCACTTTACGATTACCGATAAATACCAACCCAGATATGATGTGGTCAAGTCTCCGTCCAAGAATGGCCTCATGCCAGCTGAAAGGACTCGATGTGGTTGATGGCATGCCATTTACATGCCGTTGGTATGCACGATTTAGTTTGCTAACCGAACAAAGTCTCCTACAACGCTTCAATTGCCACGCGAGAAGCAAAACGAAAGAAGAAAAGAAAATCAAGACAGAATATATGCGACCTGCATTAACGCTGATGTCAAACTGAAGAACGATCCAAAGCCCACAAGCCTGTACCCAGATCATCTACCACAACGTTAAACTCAATCCCGGCTTTGTCGGCAATGCCTCTCAGGCGATCCTCCTGGCCGCGGAAATAGCCGGTATAGTTCTGATCCCAAAGACGCAACGTGATACGTCTCAGGGACGGTGTATATTCCTTCCACTTTTCATCTCGGACAAAAGACTCGATCAGCAGAAACGCCCGACATTCCGTCCAGTCGTAACCACAAAAACCGATCAAGTCCTCTCGTAGGCATACATGCGTAACTGATTCGGGAAGAAGGGGACCAAGCTCGGCTGATTCGTCTAGAAACCATCCTAGCAGCATAGCTAACGGAATCTCAGCCTCTTGAAGGTTTGTAAAGCTGGTGAAGAACTGGTAGAACGGATCGAAGGCATAGTTATCCTCTTCGCGCCACTCATAGTCGCCGAGGGTACCTGGGTAGTATTCTACTCCCAAAGAGAGCTTCTCCAATGTCGGACTGACAGCCTTTAATGCCTGTGCAAAGATAGGACCGTCCGCTAGAATTGGCTCGTATATCCATGAGAAGGCTAGTGCGACGTGGAGGGCTTTAAGATTCGGCGCTCGTGAGAGAAGGTAATATATATGATGTTCTGTAGCCGTGGCCCTGGGCATGACGAGCGTTTCTAAATTACTAAGATCCAAATTCGGCTTAGCTTCCTCGAGGTTTTCGATATCGCGCAGCCAGATATTCAGATAGCGTAACGAGGGCAGGCAGAACCAGGCCATGAATTGACGCGAATTATATGTAGGGTATCCGTTAGGTACCTGGTCGTCATCGGGGAACGCGGTCTGCGCGATAGGAACATTCGCACCGTACTCGACCCATTCCAGCTGTTCGAATGTTGAAAATACCCCGTTAGGATATAGTAAGGCTTGTTTTAGCATAGTACCAGGCCATCCGTCCCACCAGACAAATGAGTAATCTAAACGCAGGGACTTAATATTCGATAATTGCGAGAGGAAGACCGTCGCTAACGCATAGATATTTCCTCCGTAGATCCCCAGATGCCAATCATCGATATTTGGGATTTCAGCTCGTCGTATCAGGTCCATTGCCGTGTCTAGCACATCTTCGAAATCGCGCTGATCGCGTTCCCAATCTACCGGGTCCCTATCCTCCCACGGGTAGCCGGACGCCATAATGCTGACATGCTGGACATACGACGCGCATTTAGGGTCTTTGAAGATCATCCGCAGCAGCTGCAACACCTGCCGTCGGGGCATGCTGGCCCAGTCTATCTTAAGATCCCGCAGAAAAAACGGCGTGGACGACGCCTGCAGATCGTTGCAGCTGGCCGACAAGGACAAGGCATCATTTAAGCTGAGAAAGTCCAGGATACTCACTAGACAGTCCTGGGGGAGTTGGGAAAAGGGGCTGCAAGGTATCAGCGAGGTGCCCTTGCACGGATTGTGGTGTCTTACCAATTGCGTGGTGACTGCGGGCGATTGGCATCCATCGTGAACGGTCACGCTGATGCATCAAGGCGATGATGATGATCCCTTGACAGAGGCCCGGCGAGTTTTCTGAGCGATGCCCAAAGCGCGACTACCTAGTCGTGGGGCCAAATTGGGGCCACGTAGGGGGAAGACACGAGGGCGGAAAAGCATGGAAAGGATGAGGACACAGAGGACAAGAGACAGATCGGAGGCGAGGACAGACTTTATCCTTCGCCGCTCACTTTCTTCGATGTTTGTTGTATGGCTGGCCTCGACAGTTACTGACCTCGGGGTGCTATAAAAGCTATACCTGCTGGGACCAAGCGTAAAACCTTCGGCTTACGGAAGGGTGCATGATGAAGGATCCAAATTCCAAAGACATCGCTGATTGCTTTCAAATCAAGCTCATGTGTACAGAGTATCAGCAACCGCGGAATCTTCCGATACATGCGGATTCGTATGAAGGCATATAGACATGCCTTTCTGCTAGACGTAGTTAATCGAATGGGTGGTGCTAGCCACAAATTAGAGCTCAGAGTGCGGGTCAAAAGCAATGCCTTCTGCGATCATGCCCCAAGTTAGGTTCTCTGCTGTGATCCTCGGCTGTAGTTATGCGATGCCCGCTGGTCACGTGCCGGCGTTATCGATAGAAGATCGCGCATTGTTTCGTTTGTTTCCCCTTCGCCTCTCCCCACGGCGCGCGATGCCATCGCAATGGCGCAATGGACCCGACTCGAACCATACCCGAATTGAAATCCTCTTTCCTCCGGGCGCAGGTGCGCATTCTATCGGAGAGTCTCGAGGCGCCGGAGGACTGGAAACAGTACGCGACCGATCCGGAGAACGATGAATTGACGGATAAAGTGGTGGGGGATGCTTTACAGAAATGTACGGTCACACTGGGACTCCAATTGTTCCCTTTTCCCTCTCGCCTATATTCCATGGATGACGCCGCTAGGATTACCTAGGGCATTGGATCCTCAACCTAACTGGTTTCTAGTGAATGTGGCTTTGAAGCAGCACAACCGGATTGTTTACTCTTCGCAGGCGATCCATCATGTCGCTCAGCAAATTGCCAGCCTCTACTGGACAACCATCACCCAGGACTCGCGCAACGAGCATTCACTGGAGAGGGGGGTCGAGAAGACAGTGGATCTGTCAAGTCACATGTAAGTTTTTGCTCCAGTGTCTTCTCCCTTGCCTTTGGAGACAGCTTCGCTGACCCGTAGTGACGCGTCTTTAGGAATATCACTCAGCTACCGGTGGAATTAAGTGATCCCTCCGTGAGCGAGGAAGATCGTGTCAGGTCTGTTGCCTACATCCTTCGGCTATGGTGGATTCGGACCTTTGTCTGACTGATAGTGGCCATACAGATACCAACAACTCCGCGAACGCCTGACCGGCCTTGACAATCGGCGACGACAGCGCCAGCGACGTCTAGACCAGCTGCGACAGCTACAGCGCCTTCTTGAACCGTTCCAAGATCCCCGAGAGAACATCCAACCGAACCTCGTCACTCGGGATGGAGAGCTGATGCAGGAATTGGAGAAAATGAGAATGTTGGTTGCGCGGGTTGGAGGCCGGATTCATCAAACGCAGCGGCCAGGCAATAGTGAGGAAAGTGCCGCTAGTTATTCTCTGGGGTCGGACCAAAAGATAGCAGCTTTATTCGATATGATGTAATGACTGAATGAAAGATTTACAAGGGCCAGGACAGACAGAAGGGGAAAAAATGTAGAGACACAGGGTGAAAAAGGTGACGCAACACATCCGGCAGGCAAGGCGAAGAAGAAGACGCAACCCAAGGATTAGGCAGCTACAGTGTCACCTCATAATAATTTAGATAATAATGTTTGTATCTAGGTACCTCTGACTGAATCTTCGATTCTATCTTTGGGAGTCATGTAAACAGCCGAAACAGCCTGGCTAGACCCGTAACACAAATGCACGGGACACTCCCTAATCTCCTTGCACTGCGTCGTTTGTTTTCTTTTTTTTTACTTTGACTTTGACTTTTTTTTTCTGATTTTTTTTCCCTTTTCTTTTTTTTTCTTTTCTTTTTTTTTTTTTCTCTCTCTTCGTGTCGAGTGCAAGGGGGTGCAAAACTGGAAACAAGTTGATTGCAGCTGCAGCAAACCCCGGAGTGTGACAGGAAGGAGGGACGCGAGCATGAAAATAAGGACAACAATAGGAGATAAAACAGGAAAGAAACCCGCGCCTCCTGCTCTGCACACCATTTGTGATCCATCCCGACCTCCACTGCTTCTGATATTCCCCTTTGTTGTTGTCCTCGATTTGCACTGAACTGCACCGATGCAGGAGCCAATCAGCGCGCCCGACGAGGGCCTTCGGAGCTCCGCTTCCGACGATCCGGCGCTTACCCGATTGGGCAGGGGCCGGGGTAGCCTGAGGCCATCCAGCGGGCTTCTGCCGTTCCCAGCTTTAGCGTCTGCGACTACGACTCTTCTGACCACGTCTAGTCTTACCACCGCCACTACTCTTAATACCGCTACGACTAATCTTATTACTACTACGTTTCCTGGCCCTGGCCCTGGCCCTGGCCCCGACCCCGACCCTGCCAATCATCTGCCTGAAAGTGAGACCCCACGTGGATCCGGCACCATCGACGCGTCTACTTCCTCCCCTTCTTCCAAGGCACCTTTTGTGCGTGGGCATCGTCGTCGCTCTACCCACGTTACTCGTCGTGACCTTGAGAAATTCCGTGAAGAGGTCCTGGCCGTCGAACCTCCTGAATTCGACTTCGACCTCGACAACTCCGGCAGTGGCGCCCCCAACCCGGCTCTCGATCCGCAGTTCGACACCCTGAACCGGGCATTTGACGACGCCGCCATGTCCTTGAACAATAGCGGTGGCATGACAAGCAGCAGTCCCGGCTCGGGTATGTTCGCCAGCTACGTCGATTCCCCTGGGCCGCCGAACATGCCCAACGTGCCTCGTCAATCGATGTCACCCGCAATGCCGCATACCCCTGGCCAGGCTAACGGCGGCGGAATGGCTGGAATGAATGGCGGAATACCGATGAATGCAGGCCACCAGATGGACCTCCATCAGCTATATGACATGGTGCTTGAACTCAGCGAGGTGCTGAAAAACAACCGCGAGATGACCAAGAGCATTGTCACCAGCGCGGACGAGATTATGGTATGCTACTCTGCCGGGAGAACACGCGACACCGACTGACCAACTCGACAGAGAAGATCTTCCTCGGATGGGCCTGGGCCAAATCTCCAACAGGTGAATGGTGAAATCAGCGGTGAGTTTTTCCTATCGAAGTCGGCCCTCAAGACATTACTAACGTCTCTTGAAGCCGCCCGGATCGCTGAACTCGAGCGCGCCCTTGCCAAGGAGAAACGCACAATTGAAGTTTTGAAGAACGAACAGGCGGAGAATACCAAATTGATTGGGGATTACGAGGCGGCCGTCGGTACCATGGTGGAGCAGATTCGAAATTACTGCCAGAACAACAACATGAACTACCTGGCTCAGAAACGTCACTACAACAACCTGCTTCAGGCAGAACGAGATGCACACCTCGAAAGTCGTTTGGACCGCGATTACTGGCACACCCAAACAATGAAGTGCGCCGAGATGATCAGGACGGCATACCGTTTGCGCTGCGAGGAGGAGGAAATGCCTGTCCGTGTAATCGCGGGGCTGCAAAATGAAGTCCGTGCCTACCGCAATGCTCTCGGCATGGAACCGGAGAGGCCCGAAGAGGAGTATGGATGGGAGGTCCTGAAAGATGTGCCGGCAGGTCTCGAATGAGATGAAAAACGACAACCTTTGACAGGCTCTTCTGGTTTTTGTATTAACGACAAGGCGTTTTTGGTACGATTTTTTGACAAGCACGGGCATGGCATGTTTCAGGTGAAGATACCCTTCTTATCTTTGCATATTGTATTCTAGCTATATACCATCATGTGTTTCCTATGTTATTCTTATTTGCTCCCCACCTTTTATCCCCAGCCGACAAGGTCTTTGGTCTGGCTATCTTTTTTCTTTTTCTTTTTTTTTTTTGGTATCCAGGTTCTGCGAACATGGTCCGGGAACTTGGAGATGATTGACAAATATATCTATTTTATAGCGTTGCGGGCGCCTATGTACATACTTCAATCCAAGAATGGACCTTAGGCTGATATGATGCGAGTCTCGACGGTGTAGATGAACTCACCGAACAACTGCAACGCTTACTCAATACACATGGTCCAATAGCCATGCGCCATGTACCTTGCATACACTTCGTTACCATTCGATTGTCTACTCCTTATAAAATACCTCATCCAGAACCTTCCACCACCCAGGCCCTTCGGCACTGCTCACTGCGTCGGAAATCGGACTCTCCTAAAACCAATATCAGCACCACAACGCATATAGATATAGCCCCAGCCAAGATATAGAAACGAGGGAGTGAAGAGAGAAGGAGAGAAGTACCTGCATCCCATCCGTCAAAGCCCACCACTCCCTCACTTTCGGATTCGCATTCATGCGCTGCATATCGGTATCGAAATCGTCCCCTACGTATTTAAACGTAGCGAAGAGGGTCCTGTCATTGTCGAAAAAGATTGAATCTAGGTAGCATGCCCCTCAATTTTGATATCGCTTTCGCTTTGGATTGCATTGTATGACAGAAAGCCACGGGGATGAACTGAATCGATACGCATCGCCAACATTCACTCACAGTCGACTATATTGCAATCCTCGATTTGCTGCAGGACCTCGGGCCAGACGTTCGCGTGGCATTCCTTGTAAGCGGCGACAGCGCTGGGCTTGAGATGCACGATTTGAGCGATGCGTTTGGTCGGCATTGTTAGCGAGTATATATGTAGGTATGGCTGACTGGGTTGTATGAGAGGGTTGCTTATTTAGAAATACTGTCGAGAGATGGAAAGGAAGAGGTTAGTCGAGGTGTTGTTTTGTTGCTTTGTCCCCTCATCCACTCTCGGGGTGCTTTAACCCGAGAAGTGGGATGGGGCCTCTGGATGCGTCGTGCATGGACCTGCACTCATGGGCTATGCTTGATAGCTTCGGGTTTAGTTCTCTATTTCCACTACATAGTATGGTTTGCTTGAATAGTTATAACTCAGGTGTACATAAATAATGAAAACTTGAGATCCAAGACTGTTTCTATTCGAACTTCGCCGATATGATGTATATAGTGATATTATATTCACCGAATATACGAACAATAATCACAGATTGGGAAAACATCATTATCAACATCATAAGAGATCATCACATCAATGGCAGCATCACTTCGTTTATCGCATAATCTGGCTCTTGGGGACCGGCGGAATCCACGAAACAGCAATATTGGCGACGATGGCAATCGCTCCGATGATCCAAAGCGACTGAGCGTAGTGACTGCCGTTGTATCGGAATATGATGGCAAAGATGATACCGCCAAAGTTGCCAAGTCCCCCGACAGCACCGGAGACGATTCCTATCAATGATTGTTAGCATTCGCTGTACATATAGGTGTGAGAGCTGAGCTAAAGTGAATGGTAACTTACCATTTGCAAAGGGGTGAACATGAGGGACAACGGCAAAGTTCGCACCGTTGCACGCTTCGAGGAAGAAAGCCAGTCCAGCAGTGAGCCCGAACATGGTTGCTTCGCTCTTGGGATTTGAAAGACCTATTGCCAACTGGAAGGCGCCCATGACAATACCCAAGAAGGTAAGGAGAAGTTTCTTCGACCACATCGACTCTGTATGCCGGTAAAGGATATCGGCGATGAACCCACCGGCGGGTCGGAAGACAACGTTAAGAAGACCAAACATAGCAGCCCACTTGCCTGTCTGAGTCTGGCCCATGTGAGGGAAGTTTTTGGAATAGAATTCACCCAGAATGGAGTTGATGGCGAGCTCTGCTCCGAAGGAACAGGCGTAAGGGATGGCAACAGCTGCGGTAGAGAGACTGAAGAAGACTTTCAAGGCGTCTTTGCGATTCAGGGCAACGACCGTGTCGTTCTTCAAGGCGTCGAGCTGCCCGATCATTTGGCCTTCGATGTCCCCCGAATGAGGAGACTGTGAGCCCTCCTTTTCCACATCCGCAACGACGTTTTTGATAGAAGGCGGACCAGAGGGCAGAGTAGAAGGATTGCTCGAGCTGAGGTCGACGATGGTTTTTTCTGATTGTCTATTCTCGCCGACCCAAATATGACGCTCCGCCCATTTACCTGTGGGCGTGTCTTCGCAGGTGAAAAGCATGCCTAATGACACACCAACGATGATGATGAAAGGGATAACATAGGCAACACGCCATGCCTTGTGCGGGGAGAGGCCTTGGGCGGAGATAAGAGAATCGTAGATGGCGGGCATAACGAAGCTTGGGAAAGTCAACGCATTAGTCTCAATAATATTGGACTCCAAAAGGCATGGGCCTTACTATGTAATTCCACCACCAGCATTTCCCCAGCCAGCTGCTAGAGAATTGGCAGTGCCGACAATACTTCTGTCAAAGAATCCTGTGCACCACACTTGGCAGGGGACAAAAGTGCCCCCAAGGATACCGACAAAGAAACGTAGAGCAATTAAGCCCTGGGCATTTGTGACGAGACCTGCCATTGCGGTAGGAATAGAACCGCATAATAGCAGTCCGATGAAAACCAATCGAGGTCCATAGCGATCGCATAACGGCCCGGCAACAAATCTAACAAGTAGTCTAGACGAACAAGCATCATTAGCAAGACCCTCTCAAGAGGGCCCGTATGAAAGCCTTACGTTGCAAGAAGAGCAACAATGTTCGAGTTTGCGACCTGAGATTGGGTCATATGTAGGTCTTCTCGGATTGTAACGGTCAACTGTTAACGTGTCAGGAACTGTTGTCATGATAAATATAATAAAACTTAGGAATGTCACTGACCAGAGGTGGAAACGCATACCACGACAGAAAAGCCACCATAAACCCGAGCCATGAAAAGAAAAAGACTCTGCCATATTGGTCAAAGGGGTTGAGAAGAGGAACAGACAAGGCCTTTCGATTACTGGGGTTGATCTCTGGAGAAACGAAGAGAGCTTTGACGAAATTCATCGTCAGATTGAGTCAACGCTCGATATTATGGCGAAAGAGAAAGAGACAAAGGTAGGCAGACAATATATCAGACACAGAAAGCTATAGACAATAGGATATCAACTGCGCCACCAGGGCAGAGACAACAGTAATATATTTGATAAAAATGAGAGAGAACAAAAACCTAGGACGTAGCTGGAGTCTGATATTTCTGTGCCAGAAGAAGGCAGGGTTCATATATGAGTTGGCCACGCCGGCTCGAGATTTGACGTCAATTGCCCCTGGGTCTTCCGCCTCTATCTTCTAGGAGTGACAATATCTACAGCCATATCACAAATGATTTCCAAGAAAAACAAGATTAGAAGAGATTGCATGCGTTGGATATCTCTTAAACTTTTGTAAAACGCAAAGGGCTCATCCGATTTGATGACCCACCATTGGGCTCAACTTTGACAAAGAGGACTCATGGCATTGGGTCGAGTTTGCCAGGCCTCGCGTCTCCCAGATCCTGGTGCGTGTGTGCGAGAGAACGGACAAAGCGTCTACACCGGCCTGAGAGATAAGGCTTTGTTTCTTTCCTAGCAAACTCCGCGGCACTTCGGTATTCCTCCAGCGATCGGGGGGGGGGGGGGGGGGGGGGCAGGATCAACCACCGATCGACATCCTCAAGGACTCTTGATTGATGATAACCCGAATGAATCCCATTGGGTCCCGCCAGAGAAACCGAGAGCCAGTCGAATAGGTAGTCCAGATGAGAAGGGCGAGAACGACAAGGAGGATCAAACAGAGCTCCGCGGAAATACCCAGGGTAGTTCACTTCTTATAAACCGGATGATGGAGACGGGATGGAAGAAGGAAGAGATAAGGTAGTGAGACCAGCTCCACCGCTATCTGTCACAGCCACTATCTTCCATGTCCAGGACCAGTCGATGCTCAGCCGTGCCAAACCTAAGATAAGCTTCTCCTTGGCTGCCGGTAGGTATAGGTAGGTAACGTGACGGGCTCTTGCCCTAAGGCACGTGGAACAGCCCAACTCCTCTAGAGTCCTTACCTGGTACGTTGTGGCGATGGACATGTCGTAAAGCGTTGTACAAGCGTTGCACAGATGTTATCTTCTAGGCAATAGTTTCTTGGGAGAACCGAAGTTTTCATTCTGCAGATGGGTTACCGTACACATGTGATTTAAGCCAGATCCTATTACGCTTCTCCCTATGCTAAGTACAATCAATTATATCACAAATCATAGCCAGACTCCTTCCCTGGAATTCTTCCTCCCTCTACCAGTCAATCGTCTTGGTGGCTGGTTGCGTTGTGCTGCCAATCTGACCGGCGCCCTCTCCGGCTTTCTTCCCGCGCATTCCTTTGTATCTCTTATCAAACTTCTGGAACGGATCCGTGGCCTCCTCTTTCTTTACCTTCCACTTTTCCGTTCCGAGAACCAAGTCCAGCTCTTCGATTGGAGGGAGCTTCAAGTAGATCCAGCCGTCGTCTCGTTCCTCAATAGGGAAGGTGGCGATGTTCATGCTTTCATCATTGGAGCACCGTCCGGCCTGCTCACCGTTGAGTTCGAAGTTGCGCTTGTGGTAGGGACAAGACACCCAGTATTTGCCCGCATCGTCATCACCAACCAGTCCATCTGAAAGGACAAAAGCACGTTTGTGCGGACACATCTGTTGCGTCGCGTAATACTTACCCTTGACCTTGAAGATCGCTAACTGGGTATCTCCGCGTTTCAAATTAGCTGACGAGATTGCTGGGGGCCCGTCTGAGAAATGATCAGCCTTAATCATAGGCTGCCAGGAGAGACTGGACCACTGGTGGTTCTTGAAGTCCTTGTTTGTAGCTGCATCCTTTGGCCAATAGGTGGGACGTTGTTGATCTCTTTCTTGAACGACCTCGACCGTCTCAAGTGACTCCTCGGTGTTGGCAAATTGCTGAAAGAATTTGCGCCGCTTGGGGTTTCTGATAGTCTCTGTCCACTCGCAGAAATAACTGTTGACGAGATCTTCCATTTGCTGCTCCATCTCTGCACCTATGCCCAGCTTGTCATCAACGACGACTTCTCTCAAGTAGCTGATTCCGCCGGGGAGGCTCTCGATCCACCGAGCAGTCCGTTGCAGCTTATCCGCAGTTCGGATATAGAAAATGAGATATCGATCGATGATTTGGGTTACCCTTTCGGGAGGTATGTCTTTAGCAAGTAGGTCGGAGTGTCGTGGTTTCGCACCTCCGTTGCCACCTACAAAGATGTTGTACCCCTTCTCAGTCGAGATCAAACCGAAGCTGGCACTTGTTAGTTTTGTGAAATATTGAAACATAACGATTCAAGACCCACTCTTTATTCTGTGCTTCAGCACATTCTCTCACACAGCCAGATACGGCACTCTTAAGCTTATGGGGAGCTCGAATGCTTTTATAGCGCTCCTCCAGCCGAATTGCCATTCCGACACTATCGCCAATACCGAATCGGCACCAAGTAGTTCCAACGCAGCTCTGCGAATGAGAGTCAACATATAGGCTTAGGTGATAGAAAGGAGTACAGTACAAACCTTGATGGTTCGAAGAGACTTGGCATACGCATGACCGCTCTCCATGCCGGCATTGACTAGCTCTGTCCAAATGTCAAGCAGATCCTGCTTTTTGGCTCCAAACATATCAATTCGCTGAGCACCTGTAATCTTGCAATAAAGATTAAATTTCTTCGCCACTTGCCCAATGGTGATCAGCTTATCCGCCGTTATCTCGCCACCAGGAACTCGAGGGACAACCGAAAAGGTTCCATTTCTTTGGATATTGGCGAGAAATCTGTCGTTGGTGTCTTGAAGTTCATGGTGCTCCTTGTCCATAACGTGACCATTAAAAAGACTTGCAAGAATTGATGCGATAGCTGGCTTGCATAGCTCACAACCCAGCGAATCAGGATTCTTGCCGACGGCCTTCATAATGTCACCAAGGGTTTTCAGGCCTCTGACCGCGACGATATTATAAAGATCGGCTCGCGAGTATGGTATATGGATGCACACTAGATATGTATTAGCGTAGAGCTAGATGAAGAGGCACAGAATGCTAACAATTGTTTGATACTTCTTGACCCATGTCCAGCATGGTCTTGTTGAAAATAGATTGCACCAAAGGCATGCAGCCACCGCACCCGGTTCCTGCTTTGGTACATGACTTGATCTCGCCGATTGATTTGCATGTGCCATTCTTGACATTGGAAACAACGTCACCTTTGGTAACATTGTGGCACGAGCAAATTTGAGTGTCATCGTCCCTGCAGCATTCCAATATTAACATGATAACAGGCCTATATGGAATGTGGCACTGACAGATCGTCCGCATTTTCGTCTCCATCTTTCTGTGCCCCAAGAATGAACTGACTCGGAGGTACCTCGAGCTGCTTCTGACTTTTCACAATCTGGTTTAGCTTAATGTAATCCTTGGTGTCTCCAATCATCATTCCGCCAAGTAGGTATTTCCCATCCATCGTAAATAGGTATTTTTTGTATATACCGCCGAATGGATCCTTGTATGTCAGGGCCTTTACAGGTGATTCTTTCTCGCCCCCATCGGCTGTTGGGAAACCTGTCGTGGTAGGCGGACGCTGACCAGGAAGAAACTTGGGCCCATCTCTGTCTGCAAAGAAGTCCCCAAAGCTGGCAACGTCAACACCCAGAAGTTTTAGTTTTGTACTCAGATCCGGTCTCTTGAAACTCTTTGGCTCTTTATCTGGATTGGTCAAATTGAATGACAATACGTCAGCCATTTCAATGCCGGGTGCGATGATCCCAAATGTCTGATTCTCCCAGCTAGCACACTCTCCGATGGCGTAGATATCGGGAATAGAGGTTTGTAGACTAGCAAAATATTAGCTACTGGATATAATGCTTGGTGGAAATGTACATAAATGAATTACCTCTCATCGATCACAAAGCCTCCTCGCTTTGCCTGCTGAATACCTGCAGCATTACCCAGTTCATCTCGAGGGCGAACACCAATCTGTTTCCTGTGTCAACAAATCGGCATAAGGGTCTTCATCCACTAGCCACTTACTGCAAAGCAAATGCAACAACAGCTGATTTCCTCTCCATCCTCGAACACAATACCCGTCACATTATTGTCGTTGTCAGTGTTGATTTTCGCCACTCGTTTCTCGTGCAACACATCTAGACCAAGCTCTCTTATCTTTCGAGTCACTAGAGTGCCCGCGTCGCCATCGAGTTGTCTTGCCAATACCCATTTGTTTCGGTCAATAAGCTTCACATTGCCAAAATCTTGCAGATCGGTCATTGCCTTGGCTGCTTCTAGGCCTAACAGGCCACCTCCTACTGTGATTCCCGTCTCCCCCTTGTGTCTGGAAGCGAACTCGATCAGGCGTTCAAGATCAGAGATCGTCCTGTAGACGAAAATGCCCTTGGCATCGTAGCCAGGTGTGTTTGTAGGCAGTACTGCATCGGAGCCAGTAGCAAGAACCAGGATATCGTAATGGATGGTGTCTCCGGTCGACGTCTTCACCGATTTGGATTCGGGATAGATATCGGTCACTCTGGTATTGAGGTGGTAATCGAACGAACGGTCCTTGAATGACCCATACTACCAAGGTTCAGAGAATTAGTCCCACAAGAAATGAGATATCGTCGGCTGCTTACCCATTCTTTCGGGTTGAGGTACAGATCTTCGATCTTCCGATGTTCAAAGAACGAGGAAAGCCCGACACGATTGTAAGCGACGTGGGACTCCTCTCCAATCACAACTATATCGTAGTTCCGCCTTTCAGAATCTTGCTTGACAATCTTCTCGCTAGAAGAGAGGAACTGCGATTAGCACACGAAGAATGTATTCAGATGGCCAGCTCTACCACCAGAGTTCGCCGACGTACATGAACGAGATGGCCACCATCCCCAATCCCACGACTACAATCTTCCGACGTTTGTTCAGTGCGTTACTGTGAGCGACTGTCTCTAGGACGGTGTCGACAGGCTGACCCGGTTGAAGGCCGTTATGGACGCTGCCATCGACGACCTCCGCGTTCCTGAGCCCATCTAGCAAGGGCATTGTAGTACAGGGGAAAATACAGTATGGTAGAATACTTGGGACAAAAGAAAGGAAATTCGATTCCAGCTATGTATATAGATTCGACTAACCATTCTCGCTAAGGGGGGAAGAGTCCCGGATAGCCATGCGACGAGCGACGAGGACGGTTTCTCCGTGGCATCGTGGCACTCGGTATCCCAGAAAGATTGATTGGAAAAAATGGACCCATAATGGCAGATAGCAATCAGCTATCTGTGATACGACGGAGAATCAGACAACGTGAGTGGAACGATAAGGGGAGGAGAGTAAGTTGAGTCACGTAGGTACCTTTCTTACAAGGGCAACAGGCGATTAACCGCATCTCCGCGGAGGTCACTGACCTCCTTAGTCATCCCGGGCTTATCTTTCTTTCTTTCTGCCTTCTGGTCCTGCTCTTCTCATTCATGTGGCAATCGGCCATGCCCAAACCCTCTTCTTCTACTCGCCATCGAGCTCGTCAGGTCGACCAAGGATCGAGCATCCAAAATATCCCCACCTCCTTGATCCAGCCGGAATGCTGCAATGTGAGCGAATTAATTCCAACCAAATCAATACAAGCACATAATGCATGCATAGGTCCAAGATGCCTCCGTACTCCATGAGGGAGTTTAATTCCCGCAGACTGCAGTCTTTGGAATGCATAAACATTGCCAATAGCTTCTGCCCCCATTTCTCCGATGGTCTAGATGGCCGGCAGAGAAAATCCCTCAGTAGGGCATACATGCCAACAACGCGCCATAGTCACAGCATCTCCAACAAGTCACCCTTGCGACATACGGAGGAAGCTTTGGGGGTTTCACGGCATATCCACCGTGCCCTGATAATCTGACGGAGTCCTTAAAATGGGTCATCCGCGGAGATCTATCATGGTAATCTTCCGTGGGTGGATCGCTGAATAATGGGCTCTACTCAGTGACGCAGATTGTCTTTCTCCGAGGCCTTCAGACTGGCAGACCGTCCAAAATTCCAATAATCGTCCCGTGGACTAACTAAATCGCCTATGGCTGCGTTCGTAGGATGCCATAGTAGTACGAATACATTCTTTTAGTGTTGTAGGCTTTCCCAGACAGGCAATAGAGATTCCCCTGCTTTTGTCCTATGGGCATTCAAATATCTCCTGGCCGATGCTTCCTCTTGTATCCTAGGTTTGCCTTGCAACACACTCCACGATAACAATGGCTACCATTACTGAGGTCTGGACGAACACACTCGTCCCAAGTGATCTCTTGTTCAAGTCGAACCCAATCAAGGTTCAAGAGGAAGAGGCTTCGAAGGCTGACCTTCAGGATATTCCTCTGCCTCCCCCCTCCAAAGCGCCAACAGAGGTCCTGAATTTAGATAAGAATACACCAGATAGTCATGTCCCTCGAGATCCTAGGCTGCTCAGGTTGACGGGCGTGCATCCGTTTAACGTCGAGCCTCCTCTTACAGATCTTTACAAAGAAGGTATATAGCACCTTTCTGCAAAATGATTTTCTTTTTGGGGAATCCACCAGCTCTTCGAAGTTGTAGGCTGATCTTGCTTACATCCTGAAAGGATTCCTCACTTCGCCTGAACTGTTCTATGTTAGAAATCATGGCCCGGTTCCTTACGTCAAAGACGACGATATCCCAAACTGGGAAATCAGCATCGAAGGGTAAGTGTTCCTCCTTACATGTCATGTGTTCCCAAAGCGACTAATTATTCATTCCCAGAATGGTCGAGAAACCAATTGTCTTGAATTTCCGCCAAGTTTTACAGCAGTATGACCAGATAACGGCGCCAATCACCCTTGTTTGTGCCGGCAATAGACGAAAAGAGCAGAACATTGTGCGGAAATCAAAAGGCTTCTCATGGGGCTCGGCCGCATTATCCACGGCCCTCTTCACCGGCCCCTTGATGGCTGATATTATTCGAAGTGCGAAGCCATTGTGCAAAGCTAAATACGTGTGCATGGAGGGAGCAGACAAACTGGTATGTGGTGGTGATGACAACGCCGAGCGTCAATGTTGACTGTGATCTTAGCCCAACGGACACTATGGGACATCTGTCAAGCTGAACTGGGCCATGGATCCCAACAGAGGAATCATGCTTGCTCATAAGATGAACGGAGAGTCTCTTCGACCCGACCATGGTCGCCCCCTGAGAGCTGTTGTTCCGGGCCAAATCGGTGGTCGAAGCGTTAAGTGGTTGACAAAGTTGATATTGACCGACGCACCGAGTGACAACTGGTATCATATCAATGATAATCGGGTTTTGCCGTAAGATACTCAATAACTTGGCTCAATAGTCGATCTAACCCTATGATAGAACCATGGTTTCACCCGAAATGGCATCGAGCGACCCAAAGTGGTGGCGTGATGACCGTTACGCCATATATGATCTCAACGTCAATTCATCGGTTGTTTACCCAGAAAACAATGAAGAATTGACCATCGCGTCAGCAGGGCCAACATACATTGTTAAAGGCTATGCGTACGCCGGTGGGGGTCGAAGGGTCACAAGGGTTGAGGTCTCCTTGGATAAAGGCAAGAGTACGTTCTCTAATATAAGAGTTCTGGTCTGAGTTGAATAGCAACTAATATACTGCATAGCTTGGAACTTGGCAGAGATCCATTACGCCGAAGATAAGTACCGTGATTTCGAGGGCGATCTATTTGGTGGAAGAATAGATATGTCCTGGCGAGAGACATGCTTTTGCTGGTGCTTTTGGTCCCTTAGCATCGCTATATCCGAGCTCGAAAATAGTGATGCTATAATCGTGAGAGCGATGGACGAGGCTCTGAGTGTCCAACCGCGTGACATGTATTGGTCTGTGTTGGGCATGATGAACAATCCTTGGTTTCGGGTCACTATTACCAAAGAGAATGGGGTCTTAAAATTTGAACACCCAACACATCCTACCCTGCCTGGTGGCTGGATGGAACGTGTTAAGCAGTCTGGAGGCAAGTTGCTCAACGGAAACTGGGGTGAGAAGCAAGAGGGAGAAGAGCCAGTTGCCCCCGAGCCCGTGAAGGAAATCAATATGAAAAAGGATGGCTTGAATCGTGTGATCAGCTTAAACGAGTTCAAGGGTACCTCAAGTGAGCAAAAGCCATGGTTCATCCTTAATGGCGAAGTTTATGATGGCACGGCGTTTCTTGAAGGCCATCCTGGAGGAGCGCAGAGCATCATATCCTCTGTCGGCCTTGATGTCTCTGAAGACTTCCTTGCAATCCGTAAGTACCTTTTGCACCGGGGAATATTAGATTGTCGTACTGACCAAGCTCATAGACAGCGAGACAGCGAAAGCAATGATGCCAGAGTACCACATTGGAACAATGGACAAGGCGTCCCTGGATGCACTCAAAAACGATACCTTATTAGATACAGATGAACCCCGCCCAGAGTTCCTCCAGTCAAGATCATGGACAAAAGCAACACTTGCGCAGAAGACCCATATATCATGGGATACCAGAATTTTTACATTCCGACTAGAACATGATAAGCAGACACTGGGTTTGCCAGTCGGCCAGCATCTTATGCTTAAAGTCTTAGATGGAGCATCTGGGAACACGGCTATCATACGTTCCTACACCCCAATATCTGAAACCAGCAAAGAAGGGACGATGGACTTGTTGGTAAAAGTCTACTTCGCGAGTCCCACTGTTCAAGGCGGAGCGATGACCACCGCTCTGGACAAGCTATCCTTGGGTTCGGTGGTTGAGTGTAAAGGGCCGATCGGGAGATTCGAATACCTTGGAAATGGCCGCGTTCTTATCAGCGGCAGAGAAAGACATGTCAACTCCTTTGTCATGATCTGCGGTGGGACCGGGATCACGCCGATCTTCCAGGTTCTGCGTGCTGTCATGCAAGACCAGCAGGATCCTACCTCGTGCATTGTTCTCAACGGGAACAGACAGGAGGAGGATATCCTCTGCAAGCCTGAGCTCGACGCGCTGGAGGCGTCTGATAGCAATAAATGCAAGGTGGTGCATACATTGAGTAAAGCTCCAGACTCTTGGACGGGCCGTCGAGGACGTATCTCGGCAGACATACTCAAGGAATATGCTTGCTTTGACAATCGAAGCATGGCACTTGTTTGTGGACCAGAGGCCATGGAAAAGTCTGTACGGGAGATCCTTCTGATGCATGGCTGGGCAGAACAGAATATTCATTTATTTTAGAATTCTTATAGAACCGTTGAATGCGAGAAGGGTTGGCGTTCATTGGGCAGCTTTTAAATATTTGTACACGAGAACACGCAGTTATGCATATTTCACAGGAAATGAATCTCTTACTGGATGATGCAAAAGAAAGCAGTCCTGGACCCACAACAACATTGGTTTGGGTTCTAGACATGGAGCCTACGATCTCTTTTATTCGCAAGATTCGTAGTATTATTTGTATTTATATCGATATACATTAGTAATACATTTTCACATCCAGTCGTGCCAGAAGATGGTTGAAAACACTCGTAGGGTCCCCTCTGGATGCGAATGTTGTGCCAGACCGACCTAAAGACTTCGATGACGCTTTGATGCCATCCAACTTGCGTAGATAGTTCACAAACGCCGAGGTTTGTTTTCGAAAAACAGCATGCAGTTGACGAACGGTGATTTCAGTCTCGTGGCGCACACCACGCATTCCTTCTAATCTTGACAAGGGGGCGAAATTGAGGATTGTAGTGAAGATACCATCAAGCAGCTTCGCAACTTCTGTATGTCTTTTGCTGAGGAATAGGGCGAAAAGCATCTGATCCAGGATATCTTTATGGTAGTCCCTGAGTCGGTGAACGGAGTGGGCCGCTTCTATGGTGCCGTCGACGTCGCACTGGTCGAGGCAAGACTCGATTTTTGACAGTGTATCTTGAAATTGTTGCCACGTTGATCCCACTCCAATGTGGAAGCAGTAATCGCTCAAAGCAAGGACGAAATGTTGACAGTCAACGCGAAATCTTTGAAACACATTCCGCGTATCTCCCGACAGAGAGTCCCTGGCCGTAGAATCACGAATGAGGCCCTTGACAACCGAAACCATTCGAAGGAGTCGGAGTAAATGTTTGAACAGAAGGTCGTACTTGTTTAGGGACTGATGAGTTATGATCGCTTCCAACACATCCGATGGCTTGTATTGTAAACGGAGGAAGTCCAGAGCTTCTATGGCATTCGGGTCTTTGCATTTGATGATCTCTTCGTCCGTCAGTTCCCTGATAGAGAAGTTGAGGCCACCCGGCATTTCCGTGTCTCTGCGAAACTCGGCGTTTTCCGAACCCGCTAAAAGATCATCTGCATTGCGGCAATCGTTGAGAAGACCTATAAGCACCAATTGTAGCTCCGAGCTTGCTGGAGGCCAAGTGTCACGGCTCCCCAAGCGCAAGCCGGTGTGAACGCTGCCTCGGGCCACCCCAGACTTTCGCTCACCACTTTCCATTTCTGGATCAAAAAGAGAATGTGACAGACGAGACGTAAAAAAGCCGTCTCCAAGGAGCTGGAAACGCCATTGCAAGGTAAGATGATACTGGACTTTGTGTTCCTTGAACAAAAGATGAAGACAAGAGAAGTCAATCAACAATGCCTGAGAAGACAGTAACGGCGCAAGGGATAGATAGAGCGAGGAAACCAAGTCTGGGCTAAAGCGACTCGTGCAATGATGTGATAATCCTAGACCTGAGTGTCCCGCTTTTTCAAAAAGTTGCCCGATTTTATCCTTGTCAATGGCAGACGAATTTGCAAGTAAGCCCGTCGTGTTTTGCCCGTTGTCAATGTCGCATAAATCAAAGACATCCCCAAGAACCTCGTTGTCTTTGTTAAATTGTGAGGCAGCAGGTTGTATTGCCATTGCTTTGAGCTCTTCTCCACTATTATACCTCAGTATCTCAGCTCGAAGGTTCTGCTCGTACTCATATGCCTTGTTCTGGATTCTCTCGATGTCTTTCCAATCACTGACAACCTGAAATTTCGGAGAGTGAATGGTGGAGGTAGTACCGTTCGCGACAGGGTGCTGTGGATGAAAGCGTTTGAGAAGTCTTAGGCTCCGTCCGCTCTCAAAAATCAACTGCGCTTGATCCGTGGGGATGAAGGACGGCATTTGCTCAGGACGATATTTGAAGTCAACCCTTGGTTTCTTTGAAGCGGTCTTAGCATCTTCATCATGGTATTCTAAGGAGATAAAGCTTTGGCCTTTATCTGCTAGCTCCATCAATGTCGAAGTCTCCGAGCGGAGGCCGATCCAAGTTTCCACATAGCTCAAGAAGGGCTCAATCAAACGAACCACGACCTCCCGGAAGAGGTCTTCCAGTTGACCAAAGGTATGAGAATAATGAGCAGCTCTTTCGAGGACAATGGAGATCAAATGCGCTTCTGATATGGCCCCTTCAGCAGCCTCGACTATATTCGCCAAAGCACTCACCAGCTCACCACTTCGCTGAAACAATGATTGTATTTGGATGAGCGAAACGATAGTGTTTGAGTGTTTGGTGAGTTCCTTTTCGAGTGTGTAAATTATCACAGCAGTGACACTTGAAAGTGTAGAAAGAGCTGACAGACCGTGAGATTTGGAGATCTTTTTGCCGAGGAAATCCCGTATCTTTTGCATATTTGATCCACAGACAAGCAGCTCATCCGTCAAACTCTTCACAGCTAAGACACTGACACCAGTTATGCGCATGCTCTCGAGTACCTGCTTGAATTCCTGCTCTTCTTGATTGTAGCGGAACAAGATAGAGCTCCAGCCCAAGCCCAGCTTGAATAGAGACTGTAAGAGAACATCGTGTCGCACAATGGCTTGGGAGTCTCCGGGAACATTTGTTGCAGCTTGCAGTGCCAACAATCCATCGAAACCTTTTGCCCCAGCTTCGCTCAAATATGCGGATGTGGGCTCGCGGTGCCATCGATCTTGGTAGTTCTCCCATGATTTCAATACTCTCTGGTTGCCAAGATGATAACTTGAGTCCGAAGGAAGCCATATATTCTCAAATTCATCGTCCTTTTGTTGGTCAGTATCGGCAATTGATCGGCCATCGCTGGATGTATCGGCGGTTGACTCCGGTTGTTGTTCCAAGTCAGACAGATCGATTCCGAAAGGGTTCGGATTGGGAAAATGGGGGTCGCTTTCGCCGAACAAATCCAAAGGCGTTTTAAAAAGGTCACTGGCTAAATCTAAGAAGAAGAAAAACCGGTCAGCTCCTCAATTGTAAGTTGCCCACAGCCCCGAGTATAGGTGTGTACCGGGTAAGTCTTGGTTCCATGACAAGGGCTCCAGCGGTTGGAGGGACTGCAATGTAAAGCTGGAGATTCTCCAAAGAACATCACTTGAAAAGGGATTTAAGCCATCGTCGTCGCGGTCCATGATCATCGATACATTGCGCATGCGGCCGCCAGAACCACGGACAAGAAGTCTTATCGCAGCGACAATCACAAGTCAACGCGTGGGCGGCGCGAGATCACGCCGCACTAGCCTGAAGCAGGTTAGCGTATGCTCCCCGTTCTGCGCCCGGACCACTGCTTGTTCAGTGAATTCGTCGCCAGTCTTCGCCGGCTGCGAATGTCCGGGCCATCTTTGCTGCAGACTTACTTCCCTTCGAACCCCCAGCCACGATGCCCCCTCGCAAGAAACAAAAGCTTACGGCCCCGTCCGAATCCTCAAACACCCCGGGTAATGAAAGCGCAACGCAGCCGAACGTGGAATACGACCCTGTCACGGACCCGTGGACGGATGAACAAGAGACGGCATTGCTGAAGGGCATAATCAAATGGAAGCCTGTCGGTTCGTTCTACCTCTAGCTTATGGAGCAGTGGAGCTTGCTCTAACTTTGCGATTCTACTACAGGCATGCATAAGCATTTTCGCATGATCGCCATCTCCGAATTCATGAAGAGCCAAGGATATGCACCTTCGCACGCAGAACATACTCGAATACCTGGGATCTGGAAGAAGCTCGGGACGCTATACAATCTTCCGGCGCTCGACGAACGGGTATGTAGCTTTCGTCTTATTTCAAAGGCCCGACCCAGGAAGTTCTTACGCTGATGGTTGTCTGTTTGGTAACCAGGAGGACTCGTTGATTACCGACACAAGCGATGATGTCGAAAACTCTAAGGAAATATACTGCCCATTCGACCTACCCGAGGATGAATATGGCGATATGATGTTTGAAAGACGACTGGCGATGGAAGGCTCCGTGTCTCCCGTTAACAGCCCTCCCGCAGAATCTAGGCGAGGCAGCACTGCGGCGGATACGGACGGTTAGTCACGCTTTTTCCATTTGAACTTTCACTCCTCTAACTACGTCGTCCACTTTGGGCTTGCGTATAGAACCTCGATCCTCACCTGCCCCGTCTCGAGGAAGAAAGCCCGGCCGTGGCGGCCGCCCATCCACGCGTGGCACCCGCTCATCGCGACTCCAGGTGGAAGTTGAACCTAGCAGAAAGAGATCAGACACCGGCGAGGAGGAGGGCGACTCAGAGGAAACTGCTGCGAACGATGATGGAGACGAGGAAGGCACAGATGGCGCAAGGGACGATAGTGACGGGGAGGACGATGCTGACGAAGGCGGAGGCTCTCCAACCACGAGAAGCACGCGAGCCCAAACATCCAAGTCGAAACAGAAAGGAAACGGCGCGCCAGCGGGGCCGAGAAGAGGCGCTCGAAGGCGCTAGTCTAATTGAACTTTCTGGTTGCATTTCCTTTCCGTTGCTTTCCTTTCCCTTTTTCATGATACCTTGGCGAACAGAGGGTGGCGTTTTCTATATTTTATCAGTCTTGGTCGCAGCTGAAGCGTGCTCTGCGTTATTGCATACGGCCTAGACCAAGCAATCCTACTCAGGTTTCCTATAAATGCTTCAAACCACAAAACCACGTTCGGTCAGAAGAATTATTCGCCCAAGAGCCACACACTAACCAAAGCCCGCCGGATTTAAGGCCAATGCACTCAGTAACTTAATAATAAATACATTTTGGTACGTATAGGTAATAGATCACATTAAATGGTCTAAAATCATTCACATGCTAAAAGGGGAGAATCAAGGGAAATAGTACATGATGTGAACGAATCCCTTACAGACGCTTCATGATGGCCTCAGCGTATTCGCTGGTCTTGGCCTTGCCACCCAAGTCGCCGGTGAGAGCCTGGTATTTGCGCGTTAGTCTGTCCGTAGCAATTATTGGAGAGTGGGAGAAAGGAGTGTCTTACCTTTCCTTCGGAGAGGGTGTCGAAAGTGGCCTTCTGGATGCGAGCAGCGTGCTCGGTGAGACCCATGTGCTGCAGCATCATGATACTGCTCAGAAGAAGAGCAGTGGGGTTGGCAAGACCCTTGCCAGCAATGTCGGGGGCGGAACCGTGAACAGCCTCGAAGATCGAGCACTCATCACCAATGTTACCGGAGGGAGTGAGACCGAGACCACCGATCAGACCGGCGCACATATCCGACAGGATGTCACCGTACAGGTTGGGCATGACCAGAACCTTGTCGTTGTAGGGAGTAGGGTCGGTGACGATCTTCAGGCAAGAGTTGTCCAGCAGCTCAGCGTCGAATTCGACATCGGGGAACTCCTTGGCGATATCGCGGGCGAGGTTCAGGAAAAGGCCGTCGGACATCTTCATGATGGTAGCCTTGTGCACCACGCGAACCTTCTTCTTGTTGATGGAACGAGCGTACTGGAACGCGAAGCGGAGCACGCGCTCGGAGGCCTCCTTGGTGATAAGCTTGATGCTCTGCACGACACCATCGACAACGACGTGCTCGATACCGGAGTATTCACCCTCGGTGTTCTCACGGATCAGGACGGTGTCGACGTTGTCGTAGGGGGTCTTGTAGCCAGCGACGGATCGGCAGGGACGAACGTTGGCGAAAAGGTTGAAGGTACGACGGAGAGTCAGGTTCAGCGAAACGTGTCCCTTGCCAACGGGGGTCTTTATACAGAAAAGAAGGTGGTGTCAGCAAAGATAGACACGAAATGCCAGCGAGGCGAAAACTTACCGCAAGGGGACCCTTGAGCGCAACGTAGTTCTTCTGCACGCTCTTGATGGCCTCGTCGGGGATGGCAGTCTTTCCATCCTTCAAGATGGGAGTGACATCAACGGGCTCCCACTTGACGGGGGCCTGTGCAATTTTTTAGCATTCCGAAGTCCAAACCGAGTAGTGGAGGAAGGCGGCTGGGGGCAGAGGCGTACGTTTGCGGCAGCGAAGATGTCCTTGACGGACTGCGAGATCTCGGGGCCAATGCCGTCACCCTCGATCAAAGTCACGGTGTATTTTCCCTAGCAAGGCGATCAAACTGTCAGAAGGCATAATCCAATTGTAGTTGGGACGTGGTTTGCGGAGGCGATTGAATGGTTGTAGAGCAAGCAAGGCAGGCCGGGAATCTTCGGGCCAAGGGAAGAAAATCCAGAACAAAAAAAGATGAAATATCGGTCGGGACGATTCACATACATCGGTATCCTTCTGTCCCTTGAATTTGGCGACGCGCTCATCGGCAGCAGAAGCGTAACCGCGCAGCTATTCATGTAGGTTAGCACAAGACACGCCCTGGCGAACCCTCACCCAGAGGGGGGCCATTTTGAGGTCGCTGGTTACCTGCGAGAAAGGCGAAGCGACTCTCGGGGAGACACGGGTTGTCCGCAAGCATTGGCGGGCAGGGAGGGCGAAGTTCCTAGCGGCAAACATGGTGACGAGTCCCCGAGGACAGCAGCAGACAATCGAAGAGGGGAGATGGGGGGAGGAGAGGAGGAATGAGTGGATGGAGGGAGGGAAGAGGAACGTGTGCGGGAAGAACGAGAGAAGTTCCCATCTGCCAGTCTCGGCACCCGGTCCGTCCGGCTTGATGCTTGCCCGTTCTCGGTGCCAGTCCACTTGGTGTCTTCCTTAGATCAGATAACGCCCCGTCCATCCCCTCTGCTAGGTGGCTGCTGGCAATTGCCTTTCTCACCTAGTATTCGCTAGAGCCTCACTAGGCGACTTCTCCACCCTTGCAGCTGCTGCGCGCGCTTCCCTGTCGATTATTGAGCCCTTGTTGACTGATCGGTCGCTTCTAACCGCCGCGCATCGGTGCTGGCTGCTCTCGTGTCCCCCAGCGCCCTTCGACACGTCGCAGAAACCATGGCCGACTCTGACGTCGCCAACTTCTATAACCTCCCGTCGGAATACCCCGAGGAATGGCCCGCCGAGCTCGATGAGAGCGAGGACTCCGAGGATGAGACCCTCCAACGCCGTGGTTCGCGATCCCGATACTTCGCCCTCGAACGCAGCAACAGCGGTCGGAAAGGGTTGAATCTCGGCTCGTTCAAAGAGAAAAGTGGGAGGGACAATCTCCTGAAAATGGACGAACCTGATCCGCTGGGATCCGGAGACTCTGTCTTCAAGATCTTGAAGAAAAGAGGGCTATCCCTAGAAGACGAGGGTCGCTTGCGCAATCGGTTCTTGCTCTCCTCTACCTCGTTCTCTCCGGCCCTCTTCCTATCTCAGGCGCACTCGGACGCCTCAATCAAGTCACTCCTCAGCGGACTCGATTTTCTTTCGCGATCCATCGATCAGAAATCGGCATCTCTGAAAGTGCTCGTCGAAGCCAATTTTGAGCGCTTCGTTCGAGCCAAAGCGACCATCGATAGCGTCTACACAGAGATGAGGAACCAAGGGAGGGACCAGAGCACGTCGGTCTCACAGGCTCGTCGCAGATCAGGTCATTTCCGGAATTATTCGGGGGGGGTGCAAAATGCGTCTCCCTCGCCAACGACAGACTCGGCTCCTGGGAAGAACGCTCTCACCAAAGAGAGCGAATACGGCATGAAGGGCATCCGCGTCCCCTTGTTGGAGGCTTCCGTCAAGGCTGAGGAAGTGTGGGGCCCTGCACTAGGAGGTCGCGAAAGAGAGCAGGTGCTGAAATCGGTGGTTGATGCCATGGAGAAACACCGCGACGTCTATGAAATCGGCGGGATGCTTTCAAAGTCCATCAAACAGAGAGACTACGATTCTGTCTTTGAACAATACACCAAGGCAAGAACTCTTGCCAAAGAAGCCAAGAATCTCGCGGACGGGGCGATCAGCAGGCAGCGACCGTTGACGGATGAAGATACGCATCTCATTCTTGCTATGGGTCGGATGTGGATGGATGTCGACCAGCAACTGCAGGTGTTCAAACGTGACCTCTGGAGACGCCTCGGCGACGCGCCCACCACCTCGACAACAGTGACGGCATCTGGACCGGTTGAAGAACACATGGAGCTTATAGGTGCCTTGCTAGAGCTGGGAGTGGACGACAACCCTATCTGGGTTTGGCTCCTCAGTCGGTACAACTTTCTGAAAACAAAGATAACCTCGTTCTGCGAAAGGTGCAAAACAGAAATCGAAATTCTTCGACGCAGGCTTGCCAGCGGTGAGAAACCAAGTCCCCGAGCGGTGGCATCCTATCTTAGACTGGCACCGCGCGATAATTCGAAGGATCAGGATATGCTGGATACCGACCAGATCATCGAACTCTGGGATTGCGTACATGCCTACCTCAACAGGCTGCTGTCGTCGCAGGGCGGTATTCTTGGGGAAGTGCTGGATTTCTGGGAGGCAGCCCAATCTTTCCTCGATGGAAGTAAGCAAAAGCTGCTTCCTGCCGGGTTCGAAGGGGAAAGCCGGAAGCACCACCAGCTCTCAAGCACCGACTCAAGAGATTTGCAGAAAGGTGTCGTTGAGCTTGTAGACCTCATTCGAGAAAGTGTCCTCTCGTTGTTTGCCGACCCCCCAATCGAGGACATATCTCTGCTTACCTCGCCAATGTCGCCACCTAGTCCGAACAGTCCATTGAATGTCGGCGTGACACCCACCGAGTCTAGATTCAAGCTGGACCCGAAAAACATGCCGTTCCCCACGCCGAAGAGCGGCGAGCACTGGGAAGACTACGCGTTTTGGCCACCATTCTCTAATGCGCTCAGTGGTGTTCACTACTTGGGCCAGTTTATGGTCATCATCGGAACGGCGGCGAGCGAAATGGCTGCTCTGGGTCCGGTATCGAGCAATGGCAACGCGCATGGTCTTCTCAAGGGGCTTGTCAGTGTCGCCCGTGAGCGCGCGGTGCGAGTGGTATGCTCCGCCTGGGGCAGAGATGCAGAAATTTGCAAGTTGATGGAAGACTGGACACGAGATCCCGAGAGCAGGGATCTCACGAAGATGCCAAGCTTGTTCGTGGCTTTTGAAAACGCAATCATCGGGGGCATGCAGAAGATTCTTTACGTCTCGGAGGCCATGGTCAAATCCGGCGATGTAGACATCGTGACACAACCTCCCACCAAGCTCCTCCAAATGGTGCGCACTCAGTTTGTCTCCAGCGTATACAAAGCCCTCAGCGGTCTAGTGGAGAATGCAGAGCACCCTACCACGCCGGAGGAGGATAGTGAATGGATTCTCGCTGGTTCGATGGCGCGCAATCGCTCGGGTATATCTTCCGTCTTTGTGGCAGACGCTGTAGATGCCCAGAACAGGGTAAGTTATCCCAACAGATCTTGGGGTCTGGAGAATCAGCTAACAGACCATTAGAATGTGCGCATCCTCCTTACTCTCTCCAACATCAAAGCCCTCCAGTCCGATCTTGTACCTCTGTTGGTCGCGAACTTTGAGACCTCTTTCTCCGTGAAATTGACGGATGAAGCTAAAACCATTCGTGACGTGCTCAGTCAAATCGACAACCGCTTGTTCCAGTCATATACCAACCCAACTATCGATACCTTGAACACAACAATATTCCGTGGCATCACTGCCGCTGATTGGGAACCCTCTGTCGCTCGTCCCGATCAAGTTCGGCCCTACGTGTACAACGCCTTGTTGACCCTGGTACTTGTTCACACAGAGATCTCAACTACTATTCCCTCTAGCGCCTTGGCCTCGACGCGCTCATCAACAACATCGGCATCGGCACCGTCTGCTCTGCTCTCCGTCGTGCTCACGCATCTGCTGACGCAAATTTCTTCCTCTCTTCTGAAGTCATTCAGTTCGCGATCTTCGTATTCACTCGCTGCACTGATGCAGGCCACTCTAGACACGGAGTACATTGCGCAAACCATGTCGCAGTACTCCACCGATGAGGCGTCGGCTCTGCAAAGCCAAATCTACGTCGAACTAGACCGACGCACCACTCATGAAGCCCGAGCGCGACTCCAATCAGAATTGGGCGAAATGAGGGGCATTCTGAAGAGATTACGGGAGAGAACGAAGGGAGAGTTTGCTTGTTTTCGAAGATCAAGAAGTGGCACGGGTCAGAAGGCATCGGCGTAAATAAGCGTTGTTGATCCAAGGGTTGTTTGTATATACAGATTAAACTCATGCCTTGTCAAAGGCACCAGTTTCCAATTGATTTGAACAAATGTAGAGTCTATCTATTCCTTTGACAGAAGCATTGTATGCGCAATTCCAACCTTATACAAAAGGAATCTTAAAAGAGCAGGGTATCATTAACAAAACTTTTGTTCCACCACAGGTAAGCGCTATGCCTAGCCAACCATTCTTTGCACACGATCTAGCAGTACCTTGCTTTCCCGGCCCAGTCTTTTTTTGCCAAACTGATCCGGCCGCCTTGCGCGGGCCATTGCTTCTCGATTTTTCTGCTTGAACTCTCGCTCCTCCCGCCGCTTCTCCGCCTCCTGTCGACGCTTTTCGGCGGCTTCCATTTCTTTTGTAAACGCTGACCGTTTGGGCTTCTTCTGTCGACGGCCCTGGGCATCCCGATTTTGCGAGCGCTCCGGTTTGGGTGTCGGTTCTGGAGCCGGCTCATTCAACATCGCTAGTCGATCCGGATGAAGCTCCAGGGTGGCGGATTCGGTCTCGGGTGATATCTCATCGCCTTGTCCCTGCTGGGTGTCGGCATCTGCCTCGGCGATCGCATAGGTAGGCTTGCGTTGGGCGGAGGCTAGCTCTTCGGCCTTGACTTTGGCGTAGGCTTTCTTGACTTTGGCCTTTTGAATCAGGTCGTTTTTTATCTTTTGGGCTGAATTGTCGGAAAATGTTAGCTGGCTGAGCTGCATAGGGTTGGGCGCCAAATGCCCGTCACCACGGCGGAATCCTGAAGAAGGGTAAAGGACTGACTCTTTCGACGATAAGTGCCATCGGGTAGATTTGCAGGGCCAACAGAAAAACCCTTTCTCTTCTTGACTGGAGCTTCTGTATTCGGCGTTTCGGCGTTTGCATCAATGTCTCGGGTTCGTTTGGCCGCCATGACGAAATGAAGATCACGCGGGGTTGGGAGATTAAAGACAGGCGGCGGTATCAGGGATCCTGTACGAATGGCTCGAATGGGGGGGTTTTTTTTTTTCTTTTTCGGAGCGGTGAGTTGGGCGACAAGTGTCGCAGTCAACGTGGCGAGGGATTTTCGTTGAGCGAGAGGCAGGCGGAGAAAAAAAAAAAAGTGGTACGGAGTAGGAAGGTTTGGCGCAAATTTGGAGTTCAGAACCTTCGGGCGACGAGCTGCAGCAGCACTGGAGAAGGGAACAAGGATTAAGGTACGATGGGATCCTTTGGCCACGTCAACGAGGGACTGGATAAGTTATCTTCTGCCTGGGATTCTCCAGCAGGGAAGATCGGTTGATGTGATGTTCGGCATCTATCTGTATGTTCTGTATGTTCTGTATGTTCTGTATGTTCTGTATGTTATGTTTGCTCTGTTTGTCTGTGGATGACGTAAGGCATTCCGAGTGCGTACGGTAAGTTACAGCTGGTGCCTGAGGAATCTGTCCGCATCTTCTGACCAAAAGAAAAGAAAGAACAGTTCCAGACGATTTAATCATCATCATCAGATCATCCTTGACTCATTCATTCCTCCCCCTTTTCCTATTTCTTCTCTCCCGCCCCTCTTTTTCTCCCCCGGTCCCCTCTGCCGGTCTCCTCTTTCTTTCAACCTCCCAACAACCCTCTTCTATCTCCCCTCTCTCTCTCCGATGCCGATCTGTTGCGGTCATACAATCCTACTCCACCGTACTTGAAACTTGAGTGACCTCCGCCACCGGGTCCCTGCGTGCTACCGAAACACCACTTCGTCTGCTCCTCGTGCTCGCTCTCTCTTCTGTTTGCCTCTCTCAAATACGCTCGCTGTGCGATTGCGATGATTGAGCTTCTATCCGCCGATTTCGCCGATTCCAACTACCGGTGATTATGCCTATGTTTCAGGATCCAGATCGCCAGCAATTCTACGATTTATGGTCTGATGACCACTATAGCCCCGGCGAGGATGCTCGGCAGCATGATATCCCCACCTGGAAGCACCACCAGGAAAATCATACCAAAGGTGGCCGTCCTGAAAGAACTGACATATTTTCGGACGAGCGTCCGTGGTCAGAGTATCCTTTATCGGGGCTGCGTGCAAGTGATCGAGAGGACTTGATAAGATATATTAAGGGGAACGATGCCCCCCGCTGGGCATCGCAGAGCTCGGTATGCTTTAGGTCTTGTTTCGTGCCAATTGGCTGTGTTCTTTTGTCTATCAAGAGTTCCGGGCCGCTTTTCGCGCATGTACTGATTCAAGTCATTCGATAGTTCGGGGAACCCAGTGCTGGCCACTCTATCTCTGATGTGCCCGAATACATGGAGAACCAACCATTTGAGCGAAGTTTACCAAACGACAACTCTAGCCAAAATGATCAGGAACTAGGTTCGCCAGCCGATATAGTGCGTCCTCGATCAGCTTTACATTCTGGGGATTTTCGAGAAGGTGCCAAGGAACAGAACGGCGATCAGCAAATACCACAGTCCCCCATACCGCGAACGAGTCCTGGCTCGCAATTTCCTACCCTAAGCTCCTCTCCAACCACGCCATGGTTCGCTGTACCGGCTCCTCCGCCCCCTGGAAAGGCAGTGCCGGCAATCCGCTCTCGAGCACCCTCTCTGGGATCGTTCTCCTCTAGCTACGTCCTCAAGGCCCCGACAAGTCCGTTAGTTTATCAAGCAAATAATACAGATCTGGACTTCTCTCCTAGGACGGATTGCGCGGGCCAGACAGAGATCTCGGAAAAGGCCAGTCGTCGCCGAACGCTACCTCCAGAGACTTTCCGGCACCTTCAATCATCTCCTACAGCTCACCGAGGCGCAATGGGTTTCCAGAATGGTCCCTCTTTTGGACTATGGAACGAGCACTCCTCCCACAGAGATTATAACCCCCGACGGTCTCTGACATCGACCTACAGTCTGCAACTGGCGTCGTCGGTTCAGACGCCTTCTCCAAGAGCTCGAAGGCTCTCGATTACCTCGGAATATTCGCCCAGGCCACATGCCTCGCTAGTCGGTTCGTACGAGGAGTCTATTCTCCGTGGGCGAATGTCAATGAATCCATCCAAGCCCCTGGACTTCACCGCGCAGATCGGAGTGCTTGGTAAGGGCAGCAAATGTAAATCCAGTCTCAAGTGTCCGCCCCACGTGACGATCCCGTTCCCAGCGGTCTTTTACAGCTATCCTACGTCTGGCTACGGACGGTCGATTTCAGACGACAACCCCAGTCCCTACGTTGGTTTAATCGACCTCGACCATTCGCTTCCAAGGGACACGTCAGTCAGCAGCCGCCGTCGCCGTCGCCATCAGAGCCCTGCGGGTCCTCACGGTGACCAAGGCGTGGAGAACAATTTGCCATCGAAACCCGCCGATCAGGACACTCTACGTAAACGCGAAAAAAGGCACAGGCGGGGGGAGTCTCCCAAATGCCCTCCCGGTGGTTGTTATAGAATACCGCAACAGGGACAGTTACAGATTATGATCAAAAACCCGAACAAGACGGCTGTAAAGCTGTTTCTCGTTCCGTATGACTTGAGTGACATGGAACCCGGCACGAAGACATTCATCCGACAAAGAAGCTATTCTGCTGGGCCTATAATTGACATGCCACTAACTGCTAGAAAGAACTACGGTACTGATCGCCCTGAGGCATCTTTGAATGCCTCTGAGGACCCCAAAGACAAGCCCATTTTGAGATACCTGGTTCACCTCAATATTTGCTGTCCATCCAGGGGCCGGTTCTACCTTCACTCGAGCATTCGTGTGGTGTTTGCCAACCGTGTCCCTGACGGGAAGGAACAGCTCCGCAACGAAATTCAGCATCCAGATCCCCGATACACGCCTTACAAGCCTGTACGAGACGTCAATTATTCGCACGCGGTCCCCAAACCGGCGATGGATCGAGGATTCCAGCGGCCGGCCGCGACCCTCGAGCCGATCGCAGGCAATAATGACCACCATTCCGCCGCCGACATACCCGAAAGTTCGCCAGTGATATCTTTCTCAACGCGAAGAAATACGGTGAATCCTGGACCGTTTCACCCAATCCAGCACACTACCCACCTTTTCCAGCCTATCCCCTCTTTGAGAAACGAGATGTTCTCTCTACACGATTTTGATCCGATCGAATCGCATCTTCCCAGTGGTGGTCGATACCACAAGCTCAACAAAGGAGACATTGGGTACGGCGGTTACCCTTCTGTCAGTGCTTCTGAGGCGGGAGAAAGCCTGCTGGCTAAAAGGTTAAGAGGGCTTGATGTCCACAAGCATGATTGCCCAGATCTCAACTAACAGTGAACCCGATCACTTCTTAAAACCAACCCTTCGGGTTGTGAGCAGTATTCTCATATCTGTTATAAATACTTCCCACTATCTGTCGGTATATTATTATCATTCAAACCGTATTCTTGTGCAGGGCACACGGCCGGGGCCCAACTAACAATACAGTATTTATCTATCTACATAAGATGCAGGCTCATCTCCCTTGGCTCTACAGTCAGACATATCCCTGATGACGCCCATCCATGGCAGCGCCTCCTTCTGTGTTTTCTTTTCTCCTATTCTTTTCTTATACTGTACGTGTCAGGCGTATGGGGCTCGCAAAAATACCCATCTTTCTTCAACTGAACTTATTCATATCACCACTGCACCTCACGCATTACCTCGTGAAAGGAATTTCATTGACTTGAGGTTACTTTGGCGGGGTTACAAGAACGGGAATATAGTCGGATTCTGAGCTACAACTGCACATTCCAGAGGCTTAATATATCAATTCTCTTTGTGTCTGTAGAGCATCATTGCATATCGCCTTTCTGACTCCATCCATCATTGCCAGAGTAATTGTAGTCGGCCTTACTGTTTTCTACAGTTGCGCCGATCAACACTTATTCTCATCAAATCTGTAAGCACTTCATGGCGACTTTCTACAGTCTTAGTGCGGGGTAGAAAATGAAGGGAGAGGATCAAAGAAAAGAGCGGATTGAATGGTTCAACTCCAACTCCGCAGATCGTCCGGTGGAGCAGTTTCACTTGGGCCACGATCAGTTGCACCCACATCCAGGTACATACCTAGGTGTAGGTATTGAAAGTGCAAGGCTGCTAGGACCATGACCGCATCGTCTGAGAAACAGGCGCAACTCCAATCGAGCCCTGAAGTAAACGATTCTGTTGAGCTTCGCGCAGAACGTCGCACCCCTAAACTCCGTCTTCACATCAATGACATCCGCCATCCTGCCTTCAAGGCCTTTCTTTCTTTGATCCCCGATCTCGAATCCGTCCTAGAGTCCGCTCTCGCCTCTATCATCCATAACCTATATACCGTTCCGCGCCGATTCCCATCGTCCAGCGACGGGACACCAACGAACAACCGGCCCACGCCTACCTTCAAACCAAGCGTGCCTCCCACCCGATCTGTGACCCTCTTCCTCCGTGACATCGGCGGCGTCGCATACACAACCGGCACCGAGCTCGACGACGACCACAAGGAGATCCATCTCTCGCTCTCGTATATCGATACCTGCACCCGCAAAGCGGACCCTGCCGCCGAGCTTCACGGCGTGCTTACCCACGAGCTCGTCCACTGCTACCAGCACACGGCTCCTCCTGCTGCCTCGGACAACCATCTCCGACCCCCCGGCGGCTTGATCGAGGGGATCGCGGATTTCGTTCGTCTCAAAGCCGGCCTGGCCCCGCCGCACTGGAAAAAGCCTACTTCGGCCCAGGACCGCCCGGAGAAATGGGACCAGGGGTATCAGCATACGGCGTATTTTCTGGCGTGGTTGGAAGACGTTCACGTCGGAAGGGGCGCCATCGGCATGTTGAATGATCGGCTGTTGCGAGTGGGCTACTATGTGCGTACGGAGAACGAGGAGTCGGGTGCGCGATTACCTGGGGTGAGTCGGAAAGAGGACTTTTGGGAAGGACTGTTTGGAACGCGCATTGATGATCTTTGGCATGCGTATGGTGTCTATCTTGACCGTCTTGGAGCTATAAAAGGTAGAGGTACAAACGAAGGCACTTGGCAGGACGAGATCGTCAATTGTGAATAGGTTAAAAAAGATAGGTCGTATTTCAAGAAACACTGGTTCAATATATCTATACACTGATGCAATTATGTTCTATCAGCATGCCAAATGAGCAGTACTTTTAGGAGGGAGTTGCTTCGCACGGTCATCTTCATCCCATAACATAAAATATGGAGAAAGAGAGAAAAGGGGGATTACAAGAACAAAAACCCAAGAGAACACAAAATAAAGGCAGCCAAGAAGACATTGGTAAGAAAAAAAATAGATTTCCCATACTGTACAAAACCTGATCTTGCAAATGTAAATATGAAACAAAGACTATGCTGTGGTGTACTTGGCCGCCATCCAGCCGGCGTGCACCCAGTTCTAATAATATAACATCCTCTCCACATTGAAACGTATCATTCTTCCAACCCGCCCGGGCTATTACCCCGTTCTTATACAATAACCTCGCCCAAGTCAACGTGGACGGGCTTCCAGGGAGCGGCTCCCTCCTCCTCCATCGAGCTGGGAACGCGCACGTTCAAGGGACTGTATAGATACCATCCCTTGAGGGCGGCCACGGCAGCCCTGGATCGTGCCTCGAGTAGGCTGGCGCCAGCGCCCTCGCCCAGCTTATCCTGGCCGGAGTAGATGCCAACGATGAACACGGGGTGTCTGCTCTTACGGCCAGTTTCGCTGATGATCTTCGCAACGGGGGGCTCGAAGTTTTCCCGCGCGCACAGGCGAGACAGGTCACGTGCTGGCTGGGAGAAGTTGAACAGCTCGGAGATGTTGAGGTGTCGGGAGAGGAAGTGCTGCTCGAAGAATCGCTTCGCCGCGGGTCTGCCGGCATGTAGGTAGATAGAGCCCATCACAGCCCGCACGAAAGTGGCGTTAGCCTGCTCAGCGGTGACGCCCTGAGTGTTCGCGGCCTCTTCGCCCTGCACCTTGGTGGGATCCCCGAATTCGTTGTCGTACACCACACGGGAGGTGATTGACTTTCTCCATGACTTCCGATGCTCGTTGGGCCTGGCGGTGCCGGTAATCGGCTCGGCGTTCAGGTCGGTGCCAGGGAGTACTCTCTTAAACTGCAGGAGGCCAGGGTCCACCTCCCCGCCCGGAACAACAGCCATTTCGACACCCCACTCTCTTGCCATTGCTGCAAGCGTTTTCGGGCCAACGTACGCATACATTGCGGCGAAGATGACCGTGAGAGGAAGGCGAGGATATGTGCAAAGGAGGTGTTCGGACGTGTATTGGGTAAGGAGATCATGGCCGAGAGTAGCCAACGATTCATTGTTGAAACTGGGGTTGGAGTCGGCTGACGAGTCCACGAGAGCGCGTGCTAGGGTCTCGAGAGGTAATCGGGAAGGAAGGTAGAGTCGTGCATGGAGTGCAGCAAGTTTTGCGGACTCCCGCGCGGCCTCGACCGGCGGAGAAGGATAGGTATATCTAGACTGCTTTTTCGGACGGGGAGGAGGCAGAGGTGTTCCCGGCAGTTGCTCATCGACCGATTGATCATTCTCGGCCGGCGCAGCGGAAGATCCAGTCGTTGATTGGTGTCGAAGACCGTAGGCAAGGTGTTGCTGCAGGCGGCCACCAGTCCGAGCCCGCGGCGTTCGGAGGGCCGAACTGCTCCATCGCAGGAGCTGCACCCTCTTCATCTGGGCAACGGGGTAGGTGAAAAGGGAGCCTCAAGGCAGATTGTCGATAGAGGAGAGAAACAAGGATGATTGCCCAAGGCGTGGCAGGTTGGCTCGTCCGGGGGGTGAATCGCGTGGGAACTTTTGGCCGCTGGAGAAAAGTTGAGCATCGGTAGAAGTCACGGGGTCTGGCGGTCGTGTGAGAAGTCCGGGCCGCTAAGCCGCTTCGGGCCCTAGCGTCGCGAGCGTCTGGGAGGAACGTCGACGGCCCTTTCGGCTTCATCCCGCCCAGAACCAACGCTTTTTCAGCGAGCCATTGCCAACGTCTATCTCTCTCGAACGTCCGATTTAGCCCGATCAACATGGGTGGAGGCGGCAAGATCCCGTATGTTCTTCTCGCTCCTGTTTGATCCTCGTGCGTGGTCACTAACCGGTGCGCAGATACCCCAAGGAAGTCTGGTCTCCCGCCGGAGGCTGGTACGCTCAGCCCGCGAACTGGAGATTGAACACGGCCATCATGGGCGCAGCAATCCTTGGTGTTGCTGCCGTGACTTGGAGTATCAGTGCCGACCGTGAGCGTCGGGAAAAGATGCCAGAGCCCGGCAGATTCTTCCCTAGTCGCTAGTAAGTCTATCTGTTCTGATTCGCTTGGGCATGTTCGCCGTGGCTGTCTCCTTTTTTTTTGGATATACAAATGCTCATTCTTATCTTCTCTCCTCTCAGCTGGAGCCGCCAGATTATCGAACATGAAAGAGCTTCGAAGCAGGATTCGTAAGGCGGCGTACGGAATATAGACAAGATTGGAAATCGGGGAAGGATAATGGCAAATGACTGGCTTTTTGTTTCATATTCTTGTGGGCTGTACGACAATAGAAGGGCGTTCTTCAAACCGTTCAATTGATCTTGAAGTGCTTGTGAGGAGACTCTTCGACGGTTTTATACAACCGCTGGGTGTATAGACGGACCCGTTCCGTGAATTCAGTTTCGTTCCAAAGCTCCCTCCCTTCACTTGAAGTAGACATCCGCGGCACCCCGATCTGTTCCACCACGAAACCGGCGGCAACCGTGGCAAACACCAAAGCCTGTAGGATGTGGCCACGGCCTTCATCTCCGTTCACGGCATCGCTCCAGTTCACAGATGATGCAAATGTCGACTCGATAATGTTAGCCGGGCCTCTCCCGGCACTCACCATACCTTGGGCCAATGCCCCCAGGAAGGAATTACCAGCACCTGTAGGATCAATCACAGGGGAAGGCCCGGAAGTGACGGGTTGATGGTACGCAGGCAACCAGATCCTCTGGGATCTAGAATAGGAATAACTTCCGTCCTTTCCAGCTCGAATGACCAAGTTCCCGGTCCCATCGGGCCCGATGCCAGATTCAAGAATCTTCCTCACTATATCCTGACCAAACTTTCCGTTTTCACTCCATCCGGACTGGCCAAACATCAGTCCTAGCTCTAGTTCATTTGGGCTTACCACGTCTACGACTCGATTCGCGGTGAAGAACATCTCCTGTTCCTCGGGAGTGCAAAGATCAGGCACGGGCTCCCACACAAAGATTGGCCGCTCTAAGGCAGGAGATGCTTGGCCATCTCGTTGCAACCCTTCCCGGCGTCGGAGTATTTCTTGCACAATGGAGATGCATCTGGACGCGGAGCAGACCATGTGGAACGTCTTTGAAAGGATCTGGGAATCCGATAGCATTTGTGGCTCCAATCGCAACTTTGGAGTCAAGTACTTGAAGTCTACTCCTCGTTAGCATTCTATAGACCGCAGCTTCCACTCTCCACAAACAGATAAGGTGCTAACCTCGTTTCTCGTTAAGACCGTAGCCGTTCCATGCTCTGGTGGTCAATCGCGTTGGATCTTCTCTAATCATGCAGTCGGTGTCCCATGAGTTGACGGTATCCAAAGCCTCTTGGGGAAAGTCTGAGCCAACATCGACAATCCAACTCACAGACCGGGCATGGTCCTTGCCCGCAACGAGACGCGCGCCCACGACTGCAAAGGAGGCTGCACCGCCGAGCACATTCTTCACGTCTGGTCTTACCCCTCCAAATTCAATGTCATCTGTTCCGGAGAAATTATTTTTTTTCTATGAGTATGCAAACCAAGGCAAGCATTCACCGTCAGAGGGACGAGGGAAGCATACCGAGGATGAACATGCCCAGCGTACAGAACTCGACATGCTTGTTGAGCAAAGCGTTGTTGTCAGTTTTGTTTGGCATAGTTTTGGAGGTGAGATGGCAGAAGGTAAAGAAAGAAGAGAGAAACAGTTAGCGGGGTTGCACAGGATTCGATTGTCTTATCGGCATGAGGGCCATACGTGCATACCTGCAGACTGCAGTGCGGGCACATCTTACCTAATAATGCCCGGTGGAGCCTGGCGGCCTCAGGCAAGAACCAGGAGAATCAACAACGGACGATCATAGGAGGGCTGCCTATTAGGATCTAGGAGAGGCTCTTGGCTAGGTGAGGTAGACAAGATTGTACACCTGCAGAATCACTTCAAGTTACTGAGGTATTTAGATGGTCTGTGGCGGAAACCGGCCCTGTAGGCGTTCTGTTACGCTTTCTATCCAGTAGGGAACAGGCCAGGGTAGCTGGATTCACCTGACATTCTATACCGGTATCTAGAGTACAGCTTCTTACTCTGCAGTCTTAACAGAGTGCAGATATACATACTCTGTGCTCCGTAAGAATCCCCCGTCCCTCGTTCTAGTCTAGTTAGTCCCTACGCATTGGCTCAGTCCCACTCGGCCCGTCAGCCTGAGGCTCGCCAGGCCGCCAGGCCCACTGTTTGATTGGTTTGCCTCCCGCCTATGATGATAAGGTAAACAAAAAAACCGCTCAGGCACGGCAAACAACAACAACCACCTTTCTTCCTTCCCTCCCCGCTCTCTCCTCGACTCTCCCACCCGCACTGCCGCCACACCAACCTCGGCTCCTCATGCATTACGGCGCCGTGCATTGCATCGTGCTATCTCCATCCGAATCCTAATCCTTTCCCGGCCTCCGTTGTAGACACAGAGCCTCTGAAAGGAGTGCCCGTGCGGAGTGCGGAGCGCTTATCGCCATAGTGCGCTTATCAGGCGTCGTTGCATCAAGCTCCTTTTTCTCCTCCACCATCTCTCACCACGACATTCGTCACCGTTGTGACTACGCCTTCCTCCTAATATCTCTCAAAGACCTGTGTTCTTTCCTTTCATTACATCAAAAGGTATGTGCCTTCCTTGCCAGACCAGCGCCCTTCATATATGGCCTATTCGCGCTTCTCCGGTGTTTTCCTTTCTTCTCTTCATGCCTCTTGTTTGGACTTCTCCTGTAGCTGTAGTTGCATTTCCTTTGTGTCAAGCATACACAATGTTACAGCAGCTGCTCAACACCTTTCTCGCCCTTCTCCTTTTACCTCTCTCCCTCCTCTCCTCTCTCCTCTCGCCCGCCCTCTCATCTATCCTCTCATCCACCCTCGCTATCCTTGAGCCCTTCTTCTCACTCACCTCATCCTTCTACAGATCCTCCGTCTCTTTCTTAAAATCTTTGTTCTCCCTCTCCATACCGTTCGTCGTTATTCCGGCATATCTTGTCGCGACTACTGGCGCCTTTTTTTCCAGAATTACAATCTCCATCGGGTTTTCCGCGATTTTCTACTCGGCAGTGGGAAGCTTCCGGTCAATTCTGGGCCTTCAACGCGACATGGAGCCTAGAGCAGAGAGACTTCTGGATAGACTGACGGACATCAATGCGTCGATGGACGCCAAAATCGAGGACCTCCTCGCTATCCGACAAGACATTAGACAGAATAATGTTCCGGAAAACGCATTACCGACGCTTTTCGAATCAATCAAACTTGGCATCAGCTCTCAATACACACGGTATTGTGGAGCGGCCTTCTCGACACTCGGCAACCTCGTGAAGCGCCTCTTCAGCCAAGAACAACAGCGTCACATTGCTACTTACGCTCGCCTCCTTTATCCGGTCCTTCTTGAACGCCTCGGAGATCAAAAAGAACGAATTCGTACTCATGCTTTCCAGGCATTTACCGACTTTTGGCCCGCTTCTCAACGGGAAGTCGAAGATGCAGTGCTTGGGACTGCCCTGACCGGAAGAAATCCACGTGCAAAACAGATGGCCATTGAATGGCTCTTATATGTATGTCTCCTCGTTCCTTGTCTCCTTGCTTACGTTTCCCTCGCTGATCGTTTGTCACAGATGGTTACAAACCATGGACTCACATTCCGATGTTTTGTTCCGGACGTGGTCCGATGTCTTGAAGATGCCGACTTCTCCGTCCGAGAAGCGGCAAAATCAACACTTGTCGAACTTTTTGTGTATGACTGCTTGTCCTCCCCGTCCTCACTTTTTCTTTTCTTTGTCTCCTTGTTTGGCTTTCCCAAGAATGATAGCTGACTGCCATCTTAGGACTCAAGACGATGAAGACAAGGCTTTTCTCCAGGAGATCTTGGAAGCGGGCCATCTCAGAATTCGAAAGGCAACCCGGGAATGGATTCTTGATCGCATCGGCCCTTTCGAAGACCCCGACCCCCGTGGCCCCAACTCCCAACGTTTCCACCAGAACGGCGTCGATTCCCAAGACAAACGCCGTGTAGAGGAAGAAAAGCGTCTAGCCAAATATGAGAGAAAAATCGCCACGAAGGAACGTGATATCGCACGGTGCCAGGGTCCAGCTGAAAATCTCCGGCAGAGGCTTGACTTCGGCGGCAGCTATGAGAAATCGCACATAGACCGAGTCGTTTCACGACCCCCAAACCCCCCGCGCTCAAAGACGCCGGTCAACGAAAATGCACTGCAGGTTCAGCGATCTGCTCATACCATCCCCACCTGGGATGAAGCCGACGTTGTTCCTGTCATTGTCAAGTCGGCCCACCAGGTTGAGGATATCTTTAGGGCGCTGATACCAGATTTCGAGGGGCGCGAGACAGAAAAGAATTGGTCGGACAGAGAAAAGCATATCATCCTCCTCCGTCAAGTTGTCATCGGCAATGCGCCCAGGGATTACTCGCAAGTATTTTACCCTGCTCTCAAGACGCATCTTGAAAGTGTTTTCAAGGCGGTGTGGTCATTGCGCACGACCTTGTCCTCCAATGGATGTTATTTTATTATCGATATGGCGCGCTGGCTAGGACCCGGCATCGACGGAATGGTCGAGATCATCATCCAAAACTTGTTCAAGGTTTGCGTAGTATCAAAGAAGATTACGGCACAGAATGGCAACAAGGCCGTTGTTGCGGTCATGGCCCATGTTTCCTACAACCACCGGCTGTTGCAGCACGTTCAGAGCGCCGGCGGTGACAAGAGTGTCCAGCTCCGCCAGTTCGCTGCAGAATGGCTGCGGACAATTATCAACAGACACACCACAATCAGGGCAGCCATTGAACACGGCAACGGCTTGAGCATGATCGTTTCAAGCATCAAAACTGGTCTCGCTGACCCCAATCCCAATGTGAGGGATGAAATGCGTCATACTTACTGGTCATTCTACGCGGCTTGGCCCACCAAAGCGCAAACCATCGCATCCGACATGGATAGCAAATCAAGATCCTTGCTGGAGAAAAGTGAGTTCAATCCGAAGCAGCGAGACACTCCTACATCTCTGCCAGCAAAGGAAGGCCCAGCGGCCCCCGCGAAGGGCCGCTTGGCTCTCAAGTCGGCCATTGCTGCCCAGAAGCGAGTCCACCTGAAAACTGAGGCTCCAGACACGACTGCGGCCGCACCACCTAAAGAGCCTCCAAGCACAGCTGCGCCTTTGCTTCACTCAGCACCCGTGCGGCCAAAGGTCAGACGGCTTGAGGGGGACCGTCCCGTTGTTGCGGATCCTCGCGCGCATCTGACAAAGCCATCTGTTCTTCCAGAGGCATCCCCTATGAGTGATGATTTTATGCACAGCGCCAAATCTGAATACAAACCTTTGAAGTACTTCGATATTCGTTCCAGGCCACGTGCAAAAGATCAAGCTTCGGTGCGAAAAGTTGCCCACCGCAACGAGAAAGAAGGCCGTGCTCCTCCAGAACAGACTGTTACCCGCGATGAGATAGAAGATCAGGCTCCTCTGGAACAGACCGTTACCCGCGACGAGACAGAAGACCATGCTCGTCCTGAACAGACCGTTACCCACGACGAGATAGAAGATCAGGCTCCTCTCGAACAGACCGTTACCCACGACGAGACAGAAGATCATTCTCATCCTGAACAGACAGTTACCCGCGACGAGACAGAAGACCAGGCTCCTCTCGAACAGACCGTTACCCGCGACGAGACAGAAGATCATGCTCATCCTGAACAGACCGTTACCCGCGACGAGACAGAAGACCATGCTCATCCTGAACAGACCGTTACCCGCGATGAGATAGAAGATCAGGCTCCTCACGAACAAACAGTCCTCTACCACGACAAGGTAGATAATGGGGTTCAGAGACAAACTGAAGCCTTGTCGGAAAAGCAGCAGGGCAAACGACCTGTTCGTACTTCGTTGGAGAGTATGGTTGTCTTTGATCCCTGCCAGTTTTCAAATTTATCAGAGGAACCAGACCTCCCCATTCAATCGTCGCCCCCTCTCCGCCGCAACATGAAAACTTTGCAGCCAAGCGCAGCGGCCGACGTGGCTCCTACCTCACTGACAGACTGGTGGCACCGTCCACAGAAAGAGGGGGGGACCGGGGATTGGATTCCCCCCGATGACCCGCATTTACTTTACCTGTTGCCAGACACTCCTCCGACTCACACGCCCAGTGGCTTTGGGAATGGCGATGACTCCTTGTCACTGAACTATGTGAAAAAAGAACCTCTTGACAACGATTCCCCGACGAAGCGGCCGAACAGTCATGAGGAGCGAGTCCCTCCCGTTGACATCGGGGTTCCACCTCATCCCCCTGGCTATCACCGCAGGCTGCAACAGGAAGAAACACCAACGGCAGAGATTTCAATTGAAGAAGCGTCAATGCATTCGGCGCAACAAGGTGTTTTGCAACATGGGCAATTGCAACAGAACGATGCGTCATCAGAAGACGTGTCAAGACATGAGGCGCAACAGGAACATTTCCTTCAGCAGGAAGAGGTACCAGAGAAAAAGGTGAAAGAAGCGGCGTCTGAAGAGTTAGAGGTGCGACCAACACACCCCCGCGTCCGTCATGTTTCGTTTAGGGCGCCGAGTCCCAACGACGACCCGCGGTTTCGAGGAGCTTTGTTGGAGCGTTCGGAGGAGACTTCTAACAGACGCGCGCTGGTAAGCTCCCCCTCCGGATCCCAAGACCCCAACAGGTCGCAGCACTTGCTCGATAGGGGCATCCAACTAATCCGTAGCAATAGAATGGATCCCCACGGGTTCAGACGGCTACGGAGGTTGTTGGAATCCTCAGAAGGAACAGCAATGTCACAAGACCACCTCAACGATCTCGTTATAGCTCTCTTGGGGGCATTGAAACGCGGCAGTCCCCCCGGCGGCAAAGGGGCCGGAGAGACCGCTATGCTTCCACTTCTTGATGTACTCGAGCACACGATTGTGGGAAGGGAGGGAGGGCAGTCTCGATACACACCTGAGCTTTACCATCAAACTATTACCGCATTCTTAGAGACGAAAAAACGCTGTGATGCATCTACTTATTTCGCAGTCCGGCTCGACGGTGTTGCGCGTTCTCTTGTCAAGGCCGAGTTGAATGAGGGAACGTACAATTCGGTTGATGCTATTCTGGACATTATCACGAAAAAGGAGGAGGAAAGTAACAACGTTATTGTCATGGGGCTTCTGCTTGTTGTTGATATTCTGCGTTTCCAAATTGCAATCAATTTTGGCCTTCCAGAAAGCATCCTAAGAAGAGTTGGTACACTCGCAGCTGACAGACTGACCGACGGACAAGCCGAGGTCCGTCGGTTGGTCTGTCAGCTGTGCGTTCAACTGAAGGGGATCGTTGGGGAGGAAAAGTTTTGGGAGTTCCTGGGGACCCCTTCAATGGGGACGAGGAATCTCTTGACATACTACCTCGCAAGAGGTTAAAAGAAAAAAGAAGAAAAATTGTATATCTTACCTTTCCTGTATAGAATAGCTGCAAAAGCAATCAGAACAATTTTTTATTCATTGTTTCCCACTTCCTTTAATGTGTGGCCCATCGCCATCCGTATACCTTCTTGCACCCATACTTGGAAAGGTAAATGGCAGAGACAACATAGCAAATCTCACCTCCCGATCCCAAGCAGCTGCGTCTATCGATTGTACATTGCATCGCCATGGTATACTCACGATTATCTGCACAATTCTTAAGTACAAGACGATGAACTGTAAAAAAGCCATCACCGGCTAGTAGTTGAGGTCCTGGGAGGCAAGCGCTGCGTGCTCTATCTGCGCAATGTCTCGCTCGGCTTAGGGCTGGCGTGGAACCGCAGATCCTTGGGCTGGGTTTGGTCAGAGAGATTTGAGCTGCGCTCGAGAAGCTTGAAGGCCAGATTGAAGACGAAGTTTGATGCCGGATATGCTACTAGATATCTGGGATAGAAGTCGAACGGCTTCTACTCCATGATAGGACTATGTACGAAGGCGGTGCGGTCCAAGGGAGTCGAGTCTTCGATGTGATGTGGCATATTACAGTTCCTGTCATACATCTCTAGGTGATCAGTCAAATTGAGAGACTGTGCAAGAAGAAGGGCTGATCCCTACATGCATACACGGGCAGGAAGTTGAGCGGCGATATATCATGGCAGAATGTATACTCTAACAATGGGCTTCTAACTTCATCTCATCGACGCAGGTTCTACAAGGTGACATGAATAAACTACATGTCGATGGACATGCCAGGATGGAACTTCTCATGCAACGATGGCTATGTTATCGGAGAAGCTTGACAGGAGGTTGGATTGGGCCTCGAACATCGCATAATCGTGGTTGAGAATGGGGCATGGTGATGCTGAGCGCCAGTAGCCATATCGAAGGCGGCTTGTAGACGCGTGCTTCATTTTCATATCAAATTGAGAGAAATGCCGCATGAGAAATCTGCCGCTGAAGACGATGAGTTCGTAGGGATCAGACGATGGTGTGACAACGTATATTGACGGGTATCGTTTGGGCTGGTGTGTGTAAGGCCTGCCTGTCTGTATCGTTGCGTTGATGTTTGCCAGCTGCCACGTTAAAAGAATCCAATAGCCAGATCAGCCGCAAGTGCACAAACTACGTGTGAGCAAAAGACCCTTTTGTTAGCTCAAGGTAGAGGACATTAAATTTTTTTATTTTGTTTCATCACAATCCATCTATTTTCAGTAGATGTATCCTGATTGTAGGTTGGATCTCGCATTTTTTCGAGTCATCTAGAAATCCCCTCGTTACAATCACCGCTATTGTAATATGAACTTGAACCCCGAGAAAAGAAAACCCTTAAGCCGACTTGCTCTTGACGGCCTCACGGCCCTTGCCGATGCGCTCGAGGATCTGCTCACGGTCCTTGTCAAGCTTGAGCTTGGTGATGACGACGTTCGAGGGGGCGAGAGGAAGAGGAACGCTCTGGCCGTTGCTCTTCTCGCGAACAACACGCTCAACGTGGATGGCCCACTTCAGACGGTAGACGCTGGTGACCTTGCCCTCCCGGCCCTTCTGGGAGCCCCGGACCACAGTAACCTCGTCGTCGCGGCGGATAGGGATGGAGCGGACCTATCGAGAGAGAAAAAACTGTGTTAAAATCCATGCGCTTTCATGTTCCCCCCGTATCTGCTCGTCTTTCTTCCGCTCCCCGGGTGGTGCCCCGAATCGATTTTTGGGTGTTTTTCGAACGTACATTGTACTTGGCCTGGAGGTCCTTGGACAGGTGAGCGCTCATAATGACACGACGCTGGCTCGAGGGAGCATTGAAGTGCGCCGCGCGCGACTTCCGGCGCGAAGAAGCGAGACCTATAAAAATCCCATCAGCATGACCTTCTCGTTCAGATTCGAGATCGCGAAAAGAAAAAAAAAAAGGCTCCGGAAGACAAAGAGTCACGCACCGCGGTTCTGGATGGTCATCTTGAAAGAGGCTCCTTGGGGGGGTCGTGAATGAACTCGAACGGTTGTCGTGAGGGTCGGGAAGATTCTCAATGTTCATTTGGGGCCGGGAATGTGGATTGTGCGTCACATGACCGGCAGCTTCGTCTAGGGCTGCCTCCCGCCTTCTGATTGGCCGCCGCCGGGCCGTCGACTCGCAGGTCACCTGACCGGCGCCACTCAAGCCCTGCAAACAAGCCAAACATCCAGCCAGATTCGCGGGTTTTTCAACGCCGCAGCACACAGCATCGCTTCTCTTGTCCGCATGGGAGAGTCAACCTAACATCCTCGATCTTCAAGCGCGAGTCATGATTCGCTACAGGTTCCTTAAGGTTAATATGAGGTCTATTTTAATTCTTCACACGATCTAGCACTTTGTCATTGACTTCATCACCCCACATCTCTAGTACGAGTCGGCCTGATCAGATTGTAAACCCTGGCCGTTTGTTGGACGCGAAATGACATGGGACTGCAGATGAGCTTTTTCTATGAGCTGCACCAATCAGCCCAGACCGAACGATGCTGTCGACAATGCTGCAAGGATAGATACTCGCTGGGTGCTACTAGAAGTAAACTGCGGTCCAGATGCACTGCATGTGGGGGTCATCGGACGAGCTAATCCATGACGGGAAACGGAGGCGAGCTTGTATGTCCTTCGACTTGGAGTAGTCCGTCACGTCTATCTTCTTTCATCTGAGATGAGCAGAAGGCCGGTTGCCCTTGTACGGACTTCGCATTTACCGGTTAGCACACTTGCATACTGATTCATCGTCCCCACACTCTATCTCCAGACAGTTGGTAGACTTCAGGCCGGACTATTGTCTCTAGCCAGATACCATCACGTTCGTGAACTAAACGAAGTGGCAGCCATACGATATTTGATCATTTCCCGCTCACCGCTGATTGGAGATAGCTCGATGGTAACATTGTGCAGAAATCGTACTTTGCCAGAACTGCGAGGAGTAGCTGCTAAGGGTTGATTCTCGAGACGGTCGATTTGGATATTCGGGCCTCGACGCAATGCTTTCGTTGCGTTCTCAGGTACACCGGGTGTTGGGTACTAGGCCCTCCCGAGGATTACGCATAATAGACGTATACAGCGTACAGGGTATTGGCGGAGAGCCTCGAACTCGGAACAAGGCCGCGAGTGTTACGTGCTGTCGGAACACCAGGAGAGAAGAATGGCGCCCGGGATGATCTGATGCAAGTGCCTGGCTATCTGTCAGTGAAGTAAAAGGGCTGATGCGGTGACACCTTTGGTCGATAGGACTGGATTATGTGCACAGTGACTCTGGTGGTGTTGCTAAGTCTCTATCGGAGGAAGCCCTAGCACTTGGCATCGGTACCTTGGGGTATGTTAGCATAGATCCTAGCCAAGGGACAGAAGCATAGGCATAACTACACCAACGATGTCCAGTAATATGGGAGTGAGATCTCGCTATTTTCCATTCGACATACACGGCTGCTAGCAAAATAGAATACTCACGATTTACTCTGTTTGGTGTCAGGGCATCAATGAGTAAGGTGCGAAACCCAAGCGGCCAAATCGTTTAGAATTCGTCTCTTGCAAAGTAATTATATGTAAAATATTCCAAGGACCAAACCAAAACCAAAAACAAAAAAGAAATCTCCCCGACTGGGAGTCGAACCCAGGTCTCCCGCGCTTGTTCTCTGTTGAGTGACAAGCGGAAATCATGACCGTTAGACCATCGAGGATTTGTTGGGGTAACCTTCGATAATTTAGCTATAACTTCGCCCTGTAATTAATCTGCACTACAGACTACGCTGCGTCCTCATCTCCAGATTCCAGGATGATCCTTCTTCCTTCGAGCAACAATTAATATTGACAATTCAAAGGCGATCGGCGCAAATCCCGGCTGTCGGGCTCACTCGAGTCTGACCTCCCTTTCAGCTCCCAGGCAACACCGAATCTTGCCCACCGAAACCGCCCCCTGTCGAGGGCTCGAGGGTCTCATTCGAACTGTCAGTCTTGATGGCCAACGGCTCGAAGTGGATCTGGCGTCGCTTGGCATCTTGACACCACGAAAAAGGGGAGTTCGTGCGATGCCGATACTGGATAGATGAGGGATGGGATCGGCGGTTCATTGTGATACCTAAGAACAATGCCGCGATCTATCATTGACCTTATGCTCTTTACATACATCCATAGGATGCAAACCACCATGCTTCCCCTGCAAGAACAACGCAAGAAACGACGGGCCTGAGCCCTGAAACCAACCAGTCCGCCATGGAACGGGGCCAATAATAATAATAATAATACTAGCGGTGACGGTCTCTCCTGGGATCCTGGAGCCCAGGATGACCTCTCGTGGCTCGTGAATTGGGCGCAAGGATCAGGAATAATCATGACCGCAGGGCCGATCGCATCGCATTCGTTGTCTCTCGCGGTGGAGCCCTGGAGGAACTGGACGTTGGCACGCGAGTTGATTCCGAGCTCCGGATCCATGGTTCTCGTGCCACTGTGCCAATACGATTACGAGTACCTGATCTCCTTGCCGGAGTCCAGATTGTACTCTGTACAGAGTCCATTACTCTGTAGATTGAGAAAACCCTCCTGAACACCGGTGGAGCCCTGGTCTATTTCGCCCCGCCGAACTTTTCCTTTTCCTCTCCTCGTCCGCCTCTTCGTTCTTTTTCTTCTCGATCTGTTCGAAGCTGCTATAATACCCAATCATTGCCAAGGCAAGCCGGTCTTGCAGAGCCGCGGATTGCCCGGATCGTTCGTAGGGCCCTGTCGCTGTCCTCGTTTTTCCTTCTTGGGGAGCTGATCTTGTGCCAATTCCTTCTCCTCTTCTCTCTCTCTCCTCATTCCCCCCCGTGTTCTCTGTCTTGTAAACTCCCCCCTCCCTGAGCCTTCAGATACCGGCTGGTCTCTCTCCACCTCTCTTTCTTTTTCTTTTGTATTCTTATTCTCATCTGCTCTGTTTCGATCTTGCATTTCTATCGGTGTCCGGAGAAGCCTTCGCAACCCATCGCTCGACGCTGTCGGCGATGCAGTTATAAACTCGACTCTGCATTCGACCCTTGGCGCACTCTCCCACCGGCTTTCACCCTCCTTATCGCCCTTTGCCGTCTTGTCTATTTTCTTTCCTGAATTTCTAAACCCTCCTATATATCGTCATCCCGCGCTCGACCCCTCCTGGAGCCCATTTCCCCCTCTCTTGGCGATCCCAGCATGCGAGCCGAGGCATGATACTGCCTGCCCCAATTTCTTCGCCACCTTCCGTTTGAAATATCTACGACCCCTGTCCAGCATCTGACATGATTCCCCGGGGGGTTCTGGTTTGCGTTGGTGCGGTCTGGGCTGCGCTGGCCGCGGCCTACCCCGATCCGTTCGAGAGAATCGCAGAGCGTAGCACCGAAAGCACTCCCGTCTCGGAAGACCGAGATCTTCTGTGGGAGAAATACGGACTGAACAAGTCCGCCGAATTTAAATATTTCCACGAGCCCGGCCGTGATGACATTCTCGGCCACTATGATACCCGATTTTTCACCAAGCCCGTGCCCGACGAGGAACGGCCACAGACCCTGACACACATGATCCGCGCCTATCTGAATTTTTTCGACGATAACGGACTGGAGACGTGGATCGCACATGGAACCCTTCTGGGCTGGTGGTGGAACGGCAAGGTAAGGGATATTCAGACCACTCCACCAATTCCATCTTAGGGTCACCAGACGTTCACTCTCTGACCACCTTTCTCTCTCTGTCTAGGTCATGCCCTGGGACTGGGATATCGATACCCAGGTGACCGATACCACGTTGCTCCGTCTCGCCGATCGATACAACCAAACCGTTGTTCACTATAGACCCAGACGCCACGACCCCGAGCTCAGCTATCTTCTCGACATCAATCCGTGGGCCCGGCAGCGTGAACGAGGCCAAGGATTGAACATCATCGACGCGCGGTGGATTGACATGCGAACGGGACTGTACATCGATATTACCGGCCTGAGTCATCTGGACTCCGAAAACCCCGACATGTGGCAGTGTAAGAACAACCACAAGTACCAGACGGACGATATATACCCCCTCCGGAGGACAACCTTCGAGGGGGTGCCGGCCAAAGTTCCGTTTCAATACAAGGCGGTGTTGATTGATGAATACAACGACCAAGCCTTGACGTCGACGCATTTCCATAAGTAAGTTTCCGTGAGAGGCGGCGGCGGCTCCGGCAGCTAACAGGTTTTTCTAGTCACACCTGGCGCCCGAACCTCGAGCAGTGGGTTATGGACGAACCCTTGAGTGATAAAGACAGCAAAGACAATCGCCAGTATGAAAAGCGAGCCGTCTCGTTCTTCTCCACGATTTTTGGTTGACCAAAAACACATCTATCATCTTGATAATCACCCCGAGAATCTCGAACCTTATATATTCATTTGCGCTGGGGCAACCATGTATCTTCGTGCCATTTGTTGTGTTTCAGCTTGGAGTTTTGCATTTGGGGGTAACCGGGACCCTTATTGGATGGCGTCAAGGGGAAACTCTTATCTTGGCCTTTTTTTTGGGATGGCAGATGCACCTATCCGTACATACATACATTGGGGAAATTTGATTTTGCAACAACCCCTTCCGAGTTAGGATAGGGTTGAGTCCAGAGTGATTCTGCCGTGCTCGTGTAACTCGCTGGGTCTTAGATCCCCGTGTGACCTTCCTGAGATCATCGCCATTTAAGTTGCGCTGATCGCCCGACGATCGTCCCAGGGGGGGAAGGCGAACGGAGGCGCCACGCGATCGCTGCCTGGCTGCCTGGCTGCCACGTGACATGGGCTTATCGTTATCTCCGGCTGACAAACCCAATCGCCGTGGAAGTCCATCGAAAGCATCATCTTGTCCTACAACTACAGTGTACCACCAGACACCCCTTTGCCTTTAAACCCGCCCCCATCTCTGGCAATTTGACCAACATAGTACTGCACAAGAACAAATCGCGAAAATGAGCGAAGAAGACCCCTCTCTAACCCTCACAATCTACCACAGCGGCAAACCGCATCCCATCGCCCTTCCATCCACCGCAACCCTCCAAGATCTCGCCTCCCTCCTCTCCTCCGCGCTTCACATCCCTATCGAAAACCAAAAACTCCTCATCGCGCCGAAACCGGGCCTCCAAAAACCCCCCTTTGCCGCCACCCGTCTCGACGCCCTGATCCCGCTCGACTCGCCGCGCCTGAAAATCACCCTCCTCGGCACCCCGGCCAAGGACATCGCCGACCTGAACGCCCAGGGCGAAGTGACTCGGCGGCGCGACGAGTCCCGCGCCGCAGCCCTCGCCACATCTCGCCAACAGCAACGGAAAGCCGCCAGCGCCAGCGCGTCCCGGTCCCGCGGAGGCATCCACACGCTCTCCGGCGGCGGCGAGAACTCATACACCTTCCACCGACTCCTCCCTCTGTCATACCTTCCCAACCCGGCCCGCTCACAGCAGTTCCTTGCCCGACTGCGCGACGACCCCGGCATCCGCGCTGCGATGGCAAAGCACCGGTTCTCCGTCCCGCTGCTGACGGAAATGGACCCGATCGAGCACACGACGCGGGAGTCGCGCACGCTGGGGCTGAACCGGAACAAAGGGGAGGCGATCGAGCTACGGCTACGCACGGACGCGTACGACGGGTATCGCGACTACCGCACGATCCGGAAGACGCTGTGCCACGAGCTGGCGCACTGCGTGTTCAGCGAGCACGATCGGGACTTCTGGGACTTGACGGCGCAGATCGAGCGCGAGGTAGAGCTAGGGGATTGGAAACACGGCGGGAGGAGGTTGACGGATCAGGATTTCTATAATCCTGGCGATTGGCAGGCCATGGAGGATGATGGGGACTTGGTGGATGAGTGTGGATGGACGGGAGGGGAGTTTGTCTTGGGAGGGAGTAGTGAGACTGCCGGAGGAGGTGGCAGTAATGGTGGTGATGATGTCGGAGGGAGTCGCAGTCGGAGAGAGATGATGGCGAGAGCGGCGGAGGAGAGGATGCGAAGGGAAAGGGAGAAGGATGCTTGATTCCTGCTCGCATCTCTATTCTTCCTTAGATTCTTGAGACAGTATTTACCATTTACGAGATATGACTACAACATTAGATATGATACTCCGCACATAACAATGATAATGAAAGTATTTATATATTCTGCCCACTTTTAACATTTAGGCCATAGAATGTACATCCGACGTTAGAGAAAAAAAAAAAGCAAACAAACTAGACCTGTTCATTGACAAACAAACCGGCCATTCCCTGTCCCGTACCGATACACATACTCGTCACCAAGATCTTCTTATTCGTGCGTCGCGCCTCGCTGAGAATCGTACAGATCTGGCGAGCTCCCGTGGCTCCCAACGGATGGCCCAGGGCGATGGCGCCGCCGCGCGGGTTCACCTTGGCGTGGTCGAGTCCCAGGTTATCCAGGCAGTAGACGGCCATGGAGGCGAAAGCCTCGTTGATCTCGAAGATGTCAATGTCCTCCTTGGACAGGTTGAACTTGGACAGCAGCTTGGGGATAGCGACGGAGGGGCCGATGCCCATGATGCGCGGCGGGACGCCGGCCACGGTGGCACCGCAGAACTTGGCCAGGATGGGCTGGTTCAGCTCGATGGCCTTGGAGCGGCGCATCAGGAGGACGGCGGCGGCTGTTGGGACACTACGGGTTAGCAACTCTGGCAATAATGAAAGAATTGTTAGGCTGTAAAGTAAACATACCGCCATCGGTGACCTGACTCGAGTTTCCACCGGTGCTCTTATCTCCGAACTTAGGGAACGCCGGACGAATCTTGCCCAGGGACTCGGCGGTCGTGCCGTACCGGATGCCCTCGTCCTTGGACACCACGATCTCCTTGACCTCGCCGGTCTTGGGATCCTTCACCTTGGTGGCGATGGGCACGATCTCGTCATCGAACCAGCCGGCTTTCTGGGCCTCCTCGGCCCGACGATACGACTCCGCCGCGTACTTGTCCTGCACCTCTCGCGGGATGTTGAAGTCCTTTCCGACGTTCTCGGACGTCTGGCCCATCGGCTGCATGCAGTCGGCCGCCTCCTGGTTCCGGAGCACCTCTTCGTTGAAGGGCTTGGTGATGCGCTCACCCGGGACGGACATCATTTCCGCACCGACCGCCACTCCAACGTCGATGGCGCCCAGGGAGATCTGGTTGGCGATGTCCTGCACGGCCTTCAGACCCGACGAGCAGAACCGGTTGACCGAGGAGCCACCGGCGGTGTGCGGGATTCCAGCAGCCAGAGAGGCCGCACGGACAAGGTAGGCGGCTTTGCCGTCGTTGACCTGTAATTCATCGTGGGCATATATTAGCGTTGTTATTCTGGCATGCTGAATGTTGTGTAGGAGAGATAGGGGGGAGGAAAGATAACCACAAAGGCTGCGGCAAGAAGCGGCCAAGTGCAAAGACAACGTACATTACCCAGACAGACATCCTCGATCAAAGCGGGATCCACCTTGGATTTGGACAGCACCTCCTTCAACAGCGAGTAGACGAGGAAGTCGAGTTCCGTGTCCTTAAAGCCACCCTTGCCGGCCTTGGCGAGAGGAGTACGCAGAGCCAAAGTAATGACAACGTCGTCGGGGTTCTTCTGGGTGCTGAGGCGAACCACCAGGTTAGAATTGGCATGAGTATATAAATATCAGGTGTACGTACATGGTCGAGAGGCCGTTTGCCCCCGAGGGCTTGAGGTGGCTCAGAATGGAGCTCAAACGATCTGTGGCCATTGTGAAATGTGGATGTGGAGTCGGAGCAACTAAATATATTTGACAGAGGAATGGTTAGCAAGGAAGAGATAACGAAGGTAACACAACCTACCCGAATCAATTCTATCAAGATGAGAATAAGGGAGTAACCAGAAAGAAGATTGAGGAAGATGGAGAAAGGAGAGAGTGTGAAATACGGCGTGAAGGCAGCGCCGAGTCAAGTGATGTCAGGCAAAGCCGACAGCCGAGGCTCATCTGCTTCCCGCTGCAAAGCGCCAAGTACCCGGTACCTTGGCGCCGCGGACTTCCCCGTGCCAGCCCAGGTACCTGTGACTTGTTGCCGCCGTCGGCGCTGCTGGTTAATAATCGGTCGGTTCCTTGGACTTCGACGGATTTTTGCTTCTTTGTAAAGAAAGGCCCGAAGGAAAACTGGACATGCAGGGTACAGCTTACTAATTACACGTGGTACAGAGTTCTACTAACGCTTCGTTGGTAACCAATAATTCTCGGTTTAGCAATAATGGTCTCTACAGAACCTACACAAAAGAAACGCTCTCACAATATCCCAAGGAAGAAGGAAAAGTTCCCAGCAAGAAACGCAAGAAATGGAAGCAAAGAAAGAACGCCTCGAACTCCAAGCGAAATTCCCATGGCGCCCGCCCGAACATTTGATTATTCTATACAGTTACAGCCCGTGGTGGTTGGTATTGAAATCATCGTTGCTAATGACACTGCCAACCTCCGACCAGCTAGCTGGAGTGGCCACACCGGTTGACCGTCCCAAGTCACTCAATGTGCCATCCGACGACGCGTCATCAGCGGACGCATAGATCTGGCTGAAGCTGCTGGTGGAGGATGGTGTGGAGGGACGATCGCGATGTCCGAAGCTGGCTGCGTCGAGATCGGAGAGATCGGAGAAGGGGGACCTTGTGTCTTGATTGGTGTCATTGGTTTCAAGGCCTGGATGGGAAAAGAGAACTTGGGATTGTTCCTCGTTGTGAGTGTGACTGGGCGAGGATGATCGCGAACGAGACTGTCCCGCTTCGTTCAAATTGTCCACGGTCGACATCGAGAAGTCCATCCCCGATGTCTCTGAAGTAGGTGTGTAGTTAATCAGCGTAGCGGATTGGGCATTATTATTAGTAGGCGGGATAGTAACGTGCAGTTTATCAGTATCGGTAGAGGCGTTGGCATTCGCACGCTCCCCTTCGCCGAGTAACGGTGTGGACGAATCAGTCGGTTGCTTGCCACCGCGCTGAATGACTTGCGACGTCCCCAATTCTACGGCGGTTGAGTTCGCCAACGAACCGTTGCAGGCATCCGAAGCTTCCGTTGTCAACAGCCGGCCTTCTTCGTCGACCAGTGCATCGAATGACCCCGGCCTGGCACTCTGCCGTCTTTTACGATGTTCTTCGAGCATGGAACGTCGATTCTGGATCTCCTCTCGAACCAAACGCCGGCGCTCTTCGGCTTCGGGGCCCAGCTCCTCGGTCATGGAGATATCCTGACTGGGGGATGACGTAGTAGCGTTTCGCGGTTGGATTTCATCGCCAAGGTGGTGCAGAGCCACTGCGATCTTCCGTCGGGAGTTATCAACCCATTGTCGAAACTGGGGCGACTCGTAGACAGCTATGCCCGCCGCCACGAGGGCCGAGACGGTAATAATAACTCCTTGGTTGAAGGTTAGTACACGGCGAAGGCGGAAATGAGAAGCGCTCCACCCTTACTCCAACTCCCACCACTGCTGATAAGCACACCGCCTGGAGAGCAGTAGAAGTACAGTAGATAGGAGTCGTCGAGGGGGATCGATGGAACGAAGATAGAGAGAGCACAGCCGTTGGCACTCACCTTTCGCAACGGGCGACATAACGAAGCGCTTGCTTCCCTCAGGAGATAAGGCAGCAGCAGAGGGGCGAGTGTCAGCGTCATGGCCGGTCAAGGCAACCCGGGCGCCTGCAAGTCACGCCCCCGCTGCGCCCCCACGTGACCGGCGGGCCCTTATCCGCCGGCCCTACATGGCATCCGCTTTGGGCATTCCGTTGTTTTCCCCTCCGCGTCGCTCTCCGTGTCTCCTCCTTCTCCCCTGCCAGTCCGTCCTCGTCTGCCCCCACTTCGCCTGCGTGACCATGTCTCGTCCGTCTTCGATTGCACAGCGTCCTCTGACCCTCACCGAGGAATTGGAGAAACTGGAACAATCCATCACGCTCACGTTGCAGGGTATGTATGATAAACAATCGGGCATCTCCGCCAGGTCCTGGTACTAACTACTACGGCTTCCCTAGAAATTGACCACAACTTCAGCCAAGCCCACCGCATTGTCACAACTAGCATTCTGCCTGTCGTCGAGCAGTATGCGGATCACTCGAAAAATGTCTGGGAGGGCGCAAAGGTGCGTCCAGCTCCCGCAGAGGCTCACTTTACTATCAAATACCCTCTCAACTAACCAGCTCGGCCATCGCAGTTCTGGAAGCAATTCTTCGAAGCAAGCGCAAATGTCTCCCTCTCCGGCTACGAGGAGAAGCCCGATGAATCCACAATGCAAGAACAGACCATGACGGAGGAGGACGTGACCAAGAGCGACATCAACGAAAGTGCCTCCTACGAGACCCCAAGCTCGGAACGCCATCAAGCCGATGACCTCGAACTCTCGCTCGATGTATCCTCCCACAGCACACCCCGCGCCCAGCTTGACAGACATGCCCAACACGATAATGACACCACCGTGACCTCCTCCATCGCCCATCCCTCCCCATACCATGAGCCCGAGCATGAGTTTGAAGGCGAGGATTCCATGCTCCCCTCGACCCCTGGCAGGACGCCATCGCGACCACAGGACCATACATACAACTCCAGTCACGCGTTCGACGACTCCTCTCCCTTTATGGAGCGCGAAGCTTATGCGCGTGACGACCCACTGAGCCACCAAAAGGACTCCGACCCGGTTATGCACCGTTTCCAGGATAGAACGTATCGCGTCCAAGCCACGCCGCTTGGAAAGGGCTACGGCGGTGGAGCCGGCCGTCCAAAATTCACGGTCACCCCGAAACCATCGACATCCAAATCCAAGTACGCCTTCGATGATTCTCCACTATCGAGTCCCGAGCCGGAAGCTCCTCAACTCCACGCGGAGATCTTCTCTTCGCCACTCAAGGCCAGAACGCCCGGTACGGGTCGGAAGAGGCGCCCAAGCGGCAATCATCTGCGGATCACTCCCCAGCCCGGAATGAGCGTCTTGACTCCCGCCAAGGGCGGCGGGAAATATCGATCTGGCTTTGATAGCGACGATGACTACGGTGACGATGACGATGAAGATCTGGGCCCCAGTCCTCCGAAAACGATGCAGTTCCACATCCCCCAAAGCCGATTGATGAAAACGCCCGGTTAGTTTTCTTTCCCACCCTTAAGTTGCCGCGTCGAACACACTGCTAACCCGAATATCTGTACCAGCGAAAGAAGCATCCAAGCGCATCGTAGAGGACCTCCTCTTCACCGCAGGTGCGAACGATACCACCGACGATGTGCCCGAGGAACAGAGCCCCAGCGTCATCCGACGAGTCGAGCGATTGGAGGATGAAACCTTCTAGATAAACCACTTATGCTTGTATGTACCGCTATGTATGTAGTTACAGGCATTATTGTCTATACCACAAGCGTAACCTTTCTAGTAGTGTACCTTGTGCCTTTCTAGTTGTGCCAGGTTTTTAACCCACTCCACTGTCTACCCCCCCCTCCCCGTAATTACGTGAGCTCGAAAAAACAATGGAGAATAAAATAATAGTTTGGTATTCTCTTGCATCGAAGCGTCTGGCACTGATTCCCCTCTTCCAAGACAAGCCCAACTAATGCTAGTTACCATGTCCCCCGCCGACCCATTGAACTTCGTCCATTAGAACATGCAAAAAAGAAAACTAGAGAGCGCTGATGGGGGGGGGGAAACGAAAAAAAAAAAAAAGAGATATAAGAGGGAAAGAAGCGCAAAAAAAAGAATCTCAACAAAGCACTGGAGAGAGCAGAGGACTGAAAAGAACTAGCTTCGAGCCTGCGGAATCGAGACCAAAAGATAACTAGTTATCAAAAGGCGAGATTACATAAGCGTATGGTATTGCAAAAGGACGAGAAGAAAAGGGTATCGAGTGTCAGGCGCAGATCATGAGAGGAGATAAGAGAGAGTGTGTGAGAGAGGGTTGTGACTCGGGGGTTAGAAAGTCGATGATAACGATGATGAGTGGATGCTGGGGAAAACATTCCCAACAGGATATATGTATGTACAAGCTGTCGATGGGGCCATGTTTAGAGGGGTATTTCTAACGCCGAACAAATATGAAAAGCGAAGTATCCCCCGTTTCTCCAAGAGTTCAAGAAGGAGAACGAAAACAAGCAGATGGAAAAACGAGAAAGGAAGGGAGAAGAAAAGGAACGCCTCGAAATCACTGATTCCAGACCAGGCAAGACCAGGCTTCTTCAAATGGGCCCAAAGTTTTGTTTTAGCCCTGCATACCCATGAATATCTCTTGACAGTTATCCACCAAGAATTTCAAGACCTCGTTTTTCTTCTGAACATCCGTCATCTCACGGGCCAAACTTTGTGGCCTCATGATAGTCGGAGCAAACACGACCGCAATGTTCTGGCTGGTCATCAGATTCTCCTTCTCACGCTCAACCACTCGTTTCAAATGGAATACTAGGAATTCGAGCACGTCCTGATGAACTCGAGGCAGCTCGCCAAGGCTCTTCTGTAAGTTCTCGATCCGTGCCGCCTGAGAGGTGATGTCGCCCGAGTCAATAACCTTCTCGTAGACCTCGTAGGTAATAAGAGGCGTGGGCAATTTCCGGAAGTATTGTTTCAGCGCCGACGTTACGGCATGAATGTCGAGATCAGGATCTGAGATGTCATAGTCTTGAGGGGACCGTTCAAATCCATCTCGGATGGTCTGAATCGCCGAGCTAGCACCGGATTTACGGTAGATACCTTCCATATCCATGCCTGTTCAAAGTACTTGTCAGACGATTGCAACCTGAAACATAACTCAAAGAAGAGCTTACCTCGTAATTCAACCTCTTGTATACACCGTGTAATAATGGCAGGAATAATGCTCTTCTCGTGCTCCATGCGCTGTTCCAGGTCGGTGCCAAACAGACCTAAACCATCATGAGTATACAAGACTGGAGAAAGAGTAGTATGCACCAGTGGGATAGACTTACCATTCGGATTGCTTTCTGCCAGAGCCGGGACACTATCGGTTTGGGGAATCCGGGTACCCGCCTGCTTGTTGCGCTGGTTTCCAAAGAATCCAAACCCTTGGCGACTCGGGTCCTGCGTTTGAGAACGGGGCAAACCGGGACTGGCCTCGGTCGGGGCAGCGGTTTCACTCGACATGAAGGCACCCTTGATGCCTTTGGTGACACCCTTGGCCACGTTCTGACCCCCCTTCTTCCAATTGAACTTACGGGGCTGTCCCTTCCGGATGCTGACAACCTGGGGACCAGGAAGGATTGTGGCGGGTTCGGCCTCTTCGGATACATTCGCCGCTGATACTGACGGAGCCAACTCGGTGTTGGCGGCCTTCAGTGCATCGATGGAGGATAAGGACTTCTCCTTTCCGTGGCCATAGATGCCGAGTCCGTTCGCGCCGCGATTCCCATCAGAGGAGTTTGCCTTGTATAGTTCTTGAATCTGATGCACCAGTTGATTGTTCAGCTCGGCCAGCTGGGCATTCTTCGACGACAGCTGCTCAAACTCCTGGAAGCTCTTGTCCTTCATGCGGTTCAAGTTGGCCAGTTCTTCTGCGGTATCGTTCCGTTTCTGGACCAACTCTTCAATCTGGGGCGTAAAAGAATCCTTCAACTTCTGGATAGATTCGACAAATTCCCGGAGCACATGGCTAGTCAACTTCCCAAGATCCAAAGGCCCACTGGCTCCTCGCCTCTCAGCCTCCAGGTGGTCCGTCAGCACCGAAAGTTCTCGCATGACGATCTCCTTTTGAGCGTCCAGCACAACCATCGTCGACCGCTTTTCACTGAGCTCCGTATTGACCTGTTTGACATCGGCCGTTGCATTCAGCATTGCTTCCATCTCGGCGATCTTCTGCTCGCGTTCCAAGACGCGCTGGCGCTCCTTGCGTAGTTCGCGGCGCAACCATGCAACTTCTTCGGGGCCTCCACTCTCCGGGGAACCCGCAGAGGGGCTCTGAGCTTCCTGGAACGTGGCTCCGTTAACTGGTGACTTAGGCCACTTGGGATCTCGAGCTAGACGAGAACCCTTATCACTAAAGCTTCGGCCATGACGTACTGAGTTTGACATGCGACGCAGGAAGGACTCGTTGGTCTGAGCCGCGTGGGGGTCATCCGAGATCCGAGCTATATCATCGTCCGTAGCGGCATCGCCGCCGCCGAAGCGCAGCAGAGACGGAGATCCTGCCCGCTCCACTTGGTGAATGGTGTTGATCGAGTTCGGGCGCGGGGGCCTAGATTGCTCTTGGTTCTCGCCGCGAGGCGTGCGAGGGGACTCGCCAACTTTGGGCGTGCTCCTGCTTCGTTCATGCCATTGCTCGACAGGGCTGGTCGCCTGCGGACGGGACGAAGCCCCGGTGTCCTTTCGAGGGAACTGATGCAATGAATCCCCTCGCTTGGGAAGATTCTGGATACTTGAGGAGGAAAGGAACGAGCGTGCCGAGTCCACTGACCCTCCGTTCTCATTTAATCGACGAAGCTCGTGCGAGGGTCGGCTTGGGAGGGTAGTTGTGCTCTCCACAGCCGTTGATCGTTGGGAGTCCGCCGTCGAACCATCCCTTTGGGGAATCGTCGATGATTTGGTGCTTTCCGGGCTCGGCGTAGAGAAGGTACTCGTTTCATTAGCAGCTGAGGGCAGGTCAGATCGAGAGCTCCGTGAGGAACCATTAGCGCCAACTGTAGCTTCTTCCTGGCGCCATCGAGCGTGGTCAATGTCGGGGCGCTCGCGACCCTTCTCTTGGTATGCGATATGAGGCGACGAGCTCTGCGAGCTGGAGGGCTCGTACCCCTCGCGGGGAGATGTGTGTTGATGCCTGTTGGGGTCGGTGCTAGAATCTGGGGGTGACCGCCCCGGGGAACGTTGCTCCTCCGAAGGATCAAAGGCCAATGGTATGAGAAACTCTCCTCCACTGTCTGCTTCAGCCTCTCTTGGGACCACGGAATGGCGGTTACTGCGGTATGTGCTCGACGGGAGGATCAAGTTTTCTATCGACAAAGCGAACTAGTCAGTCGCGCGGTTCACAAAAATCATGGCTGAGGGACGTTGTTTTTCAAAAGAACCCTTACCCTGGTTATCATGCGGGGAAGAAGAAGACTGCTTTCTTCCGGCGTCCAGCGCAGGCCCCGCCCCTCGAGAAGCCACTTCGGTAGTTGCACCTGCATAGGCATCGGCCATGGGGTCGTCGTTGGACCGTGCCAGTGACTCGGCCTCCTCAGGAGGTAACGAGGGGAGCGATTTGTCAAGCTTAACGTTAGGGGCCTGTTTTTTCGAAGGGGGGACGGCACGATTGCGCTTTCGGCGCCGCTGCATCAGCGACTCATGGCAGTCCATACAGAAGATACCCTGTGAAGTTCGCGCATAGCGCAGGTTTTCAATCTTCTTTTTACAGTTGCGGCATCGGAAACATTGGGAACAAAAGGCCTGTTCACCGGTCAAGATGGCCAAATCCTCGATCTTATTGCCGCAAGAGCTGCAACTATAGGTACAGTTGCTGCAGATTAACGAGCCATCTCCGAGAAGTAGAAGGTGGGCGTCCGAATCAAGTAGGGTGCCGCAGGTGCTGCAGCAAAAACATTCGATGTGCCATCGGTTTCCGGCTACAGGGAAGAGCAAGAGGTTGTTAGCATCCGTTGAACCCAACGCACAGCACGAACCCCCATGGCTCGCTTACCAAGTTCAAATGCTTTTCCCTCTTCCAGAATCTAAGAGATTGAAGCCAGTGATTGTCAGCGACACTCTTCAATCTCAGCTGGAACCCATTTTCATCCAATCTGGCCATACCTCACCACAACCCTTGCAAGGGACGGGAATGTCATCCTGCTCCATCGGAGACTCGGGATACGCAGCGGGCGATTCCATGTCGACGACGGGGATTATGAGATGGCGACAGAGCTCGTCAAAATACGGAAGGGCGGAGGGGTGAAAGTGACGACGCCCGGGGCGCGCCCGTAGAAGCTATAGCCAAGGCGAATCGAAGTGGGAAGCGGGAGAGGGAGAGGGGAGGGGTTGTGCTTTAGGTCAGAACTTGCATCCGACGGGCAAGGCGTATATTCACGAGACGACAAGGGGATGGACCTAGTCGAGGTCGAGATCAGGTCGGCGATGGGAAATGAAACAGGACCGCGCACGGAAGGACGGAGGGCAATTTCCACAGGAGAAAGCCAGGTAACGAATCGACGACGACTATCGAGCCTGTTGCAAGCACCAAAGCGAAGATCCACATTAGTGTTACGATCGACAAGGACCATATTATCGACAAGACCAAGCAGGAGAGGGGATAACAAAAGGAAAAAAGAAAAAGGGAAAAAAGGGAGAAAAATAAAAAAAAAAGAAACGCAATTAGAGACAGAGAGAGCAGCGAGCAGAACACCAAAGTCGTACCCCGGAATCCCACCGAAGCAACGCAAGCAGGGGTCGAGACAAGTCCGGAGAACTAGTCATTTCTACACCGCAGAACCAACAACCCCGTAAGCAGGGCGAGGGAGGGGAGAGGGGGGGGGGCACTATACCATGCAGGAGGATATCTAAACGTCGATCTGGATGGACGAGGCAATATGGAGGAAGGAACCGTGCCGAATGGAGAGGGGCCTTTACGAGACGGTCGAAAGTGATGCAGATAAAAAAAGAAAGGGTAAAGGTAAAAAGTAAAGTACGGAGTAAAGCAAAGCAAAGAGCCAATTCAGGGGGATAACAATCAACAACCGAAACCAACCAAAAGGGGACGGAGGCCAGATGAGACGACGGAGGGGGGCCGAGAAGGAACCAGGGGGAAATCAGAGGCTCGGAGGAGAGCAGAAGGAAGCTGGGAGGAAAGAGGAAAGACAGGAAAGACAAGGGGAGAGGAAGCGAGCGAAAGGCAGAAGGGAAAAAGGGAAGGCAAAATGAAACACGGTGAGCGACGGTTTCAGATAAACTCGCGCCGCTCGGCCGCCTCAGGCCGTCATTTAGTGCGTCTGGCATTGATTATTTTTACTGTAGTTCTCCGGTAGTCGTACCTACTCTAGCATCTACTCTGTACTCTAGTACTCTGTACCTACGAGTAAATGTAGATAAATGTAAATAAATGTAGAATATTGAACTTCTAATCGAGTAATAAAATGTGCATTCCCAACGCCGTATCCCTTATAGCATGTATGTATCTCTAGAATCAATCAAGACGTGGCTTTTCACTCCCAATCTATCTATCATCCTCTCTCTTTTTATATACTTTTTCCAAAATGCTTGTCTCGTCTGTTTTTTCCCTCAGGCGTGTCCCCCAAATTCCCCGATTATTATATGTCCATGGGTATAGATGTATAAATAGAATGGATGCGTATGTATATGCTTTGTGAAGATCGCCAAACTCTAGAGAAACCCGTGTCGTACCGTGATAAAGATAGATCATGTCTCCAGGGACTGGTGGATCACGCTGGTTCGGTACGTCTCGCTGCGCTGGATCAGCTCCTGATGTGTCCCCTGCTCCACACACCGGCCCTCCTCGATCAAGAAGATCTGATCCGCACGGTGGATGGTGTTCAACCGATGTGCAATCGCCACGATCGTCGTGCGGCCGGCCAACGTCGCCAGAGCTTCCTGGATCCGTTTCTCCGACTCAACATCCAGCGCGCTGGTCGATTCGTCCAACAGCAGCATACGGGGCTTGCGGACCAGTGCCCGCGCAATGGACAGGCGCTGTCGCTGTCCGCCGGAGAACTGCTTGCCGTCGTGGCTACACATCGTCTCGTAGCCCTGGGGTAGTCCCGCGATTACGTCATGGATGTTGGCCATCCGGCACGCCTCCTCGATCTCCGCCATCGTGGGCTCATGTCCCGGGCACGCACCCAGTCCGATGTTGAAGGCCACCGAGCCCTCGAAGAGAACGTTCTCCTGAGGCACCAGCGCGATATCGTCGCGGAATTCCGTCCCCAGTTGCCGCGTCACATCCACGCCGTCGATGATCACCGACCCGAGCGAGGGCCGGTAGAACCGCTCCAGCATGGCGAACGTGGTGGATTTGCCCGATCCGCTGGGCCCGACGAGCGCGCAGAACTGTCCGGGTCGGATGTTGATGTCGAGACCCCGTAGGATCGGTCGTTCCGGTCGGTTCGGGTAGGTGAAGTGCACGCCGCGCAGTTGGGCCCCGATGGCACTATCCGATGTCCGCGAACGGGTCTGTCGAGCCCCGTCCGAGGACTCCACGTCCTGGGCCGCGGCCTTCTCCTCGAGCAAACTACTGGAGAGCTGGTTGCTCTGCGACGAGTTGGGCGCCATCTCCTCCTCGGCGGAGCGGGTGGTCAGCAGATCGACGATGTTGGACGAGGCCACCTTGGCCTTGGAGATATCGGGGGCGAGAGCGAACATCTGCCCGCAGGACTGCGTACTGAACAACAAGGCCGGCAGGACAATGAAGAACTGCGTCTGCGTATAGAGCCCCGAGGCGATCTGGCGGGATCCCCACCAGTAAGCAAGCGCGTAGACCAAGTTGCTGATACTGAACGCCAATGCCAGCCACACATTACCATGGGCGATGGCCTTCATCGTCTCGCGGTACGGATGTCTCAGCGCCCGACCGAAGACCTCGTAACACTGCTTCTCCAACGAGAAGGCCGAGACCGCTCGAATATTGTCAACAGCCTCGACCGTGATCGCAGTGGCCTTCGCGAAGGCTTTCTGGTGACGCTCGGCGAACTTGGCTTGAACACGGAGCTTCATCATACCTGCCACCAGCAGAACGGGAATGGTCGGGAATAGGACGATGGTGATCTTCCAGGCGATCGCAAACGAAATGACCAAACCGGCCACCAGGTTCACGGCCGTGGCCAGGAGGAGACCGATAGTAGAACCGGTGATTCCGCTAAGAGCTGAGGCATCGCCGGTGATATACGTGATGAGGGTTCCTGGGGTGCGCTCCTCCATGCCATGCCACTGCACCGTCTGGCTGAGCAACGAGCGCAAAGACAGAACTCGAATGCGATACAGAATTTTATCGGCGGCCCAGCCGAAGGCAGCACCACCCACCACATTGGCGCTCAACTCGACAAGTGCAAGGATGAAGAACAGCAGCCCGTAGAAGTTACCGCTGTCACTGATGTCTCCGGGAGATCTGCAGGGACTCAAGCTCCCCACGGTGTGACCAAAGACGACGGCCTCTGCTGAATAGCTGCCGCCGATAATGCAGGACATGCCGAGACCCAGGAAAATTAGGGGCAGGTTTGCACGGACAAGAGAGAAGATATACTTCGTAGTGAACCATGTCGAACGCTGGTTCTTATTCTTCTTCTCCTTCTTCTTCTTTTTGTCGTCATCTTTGCCATCTTTAGACCCGGGTGGCGTCTCGCCAACGACGGTGTCTTCCGTGACGTCCGATGCGCTGACCCCAACATACGGTTCTTTCTCATCCGTGCGCTTAGAGACTCCAGAGGAGGACTGGTTGTCCGTAGAGACACGGATCGCATCATCCGAACCCCGAAGGTCTTCGGCACTCAGCTTGCCAAGGTTTTGCAGTCGCACCATCTCGGCATAGACGCCGCCTTGCGCGACCAGATCGGCGTGAGGGCCTTCTTCCGTCACACGGCCACTCTGGACGACGACGATCTTGTGGGCATCTTTGGCCGTGGCGAGACGATGGGCGATAGACACGGTGGTCACACGCTCGGAGACCTTCGCCAGCGCCGCCTGAATCAGTTGTTCACTGGTTGAGTCCAAGGCAGCGGTCGCTTCATCCAAGATGAGCAGAGTCGGCTCGCGCACCAGAGCTCTGGCGAGTGCAATACGTTGCTTCTGGCCACCACTGAGTTGGTTTCCTGCCGTTCCCACGTTGGTCGCTAGTCCGTAGGGCAAGGCCTCGATGAAATTCAATGCATTAGACGAGGCGGCCGCCTCTTTCACCAGCTTGACAACTTCGGAGACGGAAGGGTCACAGTGGGACAGGGCGTCATTCTCGGACATTCCATTCCTGATCTTCTCCGCAAGGTCAGGCAGACTGGAGTCCAGAATAAAGGGTGCCAGGCGTTGGTGTTTATCGGCGGCGGAAGAGACCATTCCGTAGGCAATGTTCTCCAGGATGGATCGATCCAGCAGCGACGGTTCTTGCTGCACAAAACCGATGTTGCCTCGCAGATAGCGAACGTTGATATCACGGAAGTCCTTGCCGCCTATTGTCACCTTCCCGGAGTTGGGGTCGTAGAATCGTTCTAGGAGAGAGACCACCGTCGACTTGCCGCCACCGGAAGGTCCAACGATGGCCGTGTGCTTCTTGGGCGGAATAACGAAGTTGGTACCCTGCAGGACAGGGACATCCGGACGGGAGGGATACGTAAAGTGGACATCATGGAATTCGATATCCTCTTCACCAAAGGTGGCCGATTTGTCGCCATCGTCCGACGTTCCATCAATGGCAGAGGGCCGGTTGATGACGGTCAGAAGTCTCTCCGAGGCGCCTGCGGCCGAGGCAAAGACGTGGATGAAGGGCGCCACTTGACTCAAGATAAACGAAGCGTCGATGAGCACGAAAATGACCGTGTAGACGGCACCAACCGAAACGCCATTGTTGTCATTGGCGACGGAGCGAGAGATCATCTGTGCACCTTCCCAGAAGGCCAGAGCGTTGGCGGAGTAGGCCACAAAGTAAAGGAAACCGAGCTGCGCAGCATGGGTGCAGGCCTTCTTGAGTGCATCCTTATGCGACTTGGAGAGGTAGCTGGCAAACCGCGACTCCAGGCGATCATTGGCATTGAAGGCGTGGACCAGGGTCAGATGGGACAAACTGGAAGAGGCAATAGACGTGGCTGCGTTCGCGTTCTCTGCAATACGCCCGGCGTATTTTTTGATGTAGTGACCGCCGACCAGCGACATGAGCATGAAGCAAGGGACGACGGAGATCAACATGCCCGCTATCTCCGGGACCTTGATGAAGGCTACAACGTAGGACGCCACGAAGTACGAGATGGTAGTGATGACGAGACCGACCTTTTCGGACGTGCCGGACTGCACCACCTCGATGTCACTGACCAGGCGAGAGATGATATCCCCGGACGGAAGAGACTCGATGAAGTTGGCCTCCTGCTTGATGATACTCTCAAAGTATCGCCTGCGGTAGCGACGAGCCAACCGTTCACTAACTGTGCACCAGCAAGAAGTATGGATATAAATAAAGCAAAAGTTCGCGATGGTAATGTAAATGACATACAGCACCTTCGTACGCACACTTGACGACAGCTCCCCAGATGCATTGTCGGAGCTCGCACAAGTGGTGGAGTTCATATCGTTGATGAGGTCACCGAAGACAATACCGAGCAGGGGGAAGGGAACACCTCCCGCAATAGCGAAAAACACACCGGCGATGATGAGGAAAACATCGGTCATGGTGTAGTCCAGGGAAAACAGAAGTCGAATGTAGGAGAAACACTTGCCCATGTCTGCCTTGGTGGGCATGTATCCCTTCAGTTGTTGCATCTTGAATCGGGGGATGGCCGTCAGTACATGGACCGAATCATCCTCCACGCCTGCGCAACAAGAGAACCGAGTGAGAACAACGTACCAAGCCAGAATTCTCGGGGCCTTTCTGCCCATTTTCGGCCGGGGGCGTCTCCTGGGCCATGGTCCGCGGATTGAATCAAAATCTAGGCCGCAGGCGTATATATAGAAAACCAATCCAATATTGTCTAAATCGACGAATATTATGAGGATACGGATAGGGAAAAGAAAACGAAGTTGCAAATAAAGACTAGGTGCGAAGTTCTTGCGTTTCGTCCAGAGGGGTCAAGAAGCTTCTGTGCAGCCCAGCAGTCGCTAATCCGAGGGCGACAGATCGACAGGGTTCAAGAGCGAGACGGATCACTCAGCTCATACCTCCCGGCAGCATCCCTCACTGGCAAAGAGCAAAGGCCAAGAATCAAGGCTCGAACGAGGGAGAGGAAGGGGACTGACTGGAGGGGAAGGGGAGGAGGGAAGACGAAGGAAAAGAAAAAAAGGGAAGAGGAAGAAGGGACCCAGGTAGCTTGGACCAGCGAAGGCTACTAATGACACACGCCTAGAGAGAGGAAGGAGGGGGGACTATCATTTTACCATCATAACGGCTCCGGTTACGGCCCTAAGAACCGGCGCTGGAAGTTAGTCGAGGCCATGGGGGCAGTCAGCCGAAAGCGAGAATGTCTAGGAGACGAAAAAGAGGATGGGAGCTCCACTCGGCTGGGGCACGGCTGGATAGCAGACCGGCGGCCATCTGATAATATGAGAAAGATAGGAGGAATGGCTCGGGGTGGGGAATCAATTTCTGCAGAGGGCAGAAGAAAAGCAGCAGGGGCAAGGATGATTCGACAAGGGCCGGGTGGAGCAGGCAGTTCATTGCGGTTCCTGGAGACGTAACCGAGGAAATCGATGGATCGGGTTGATTGATAATTTTTTTTCCCAGCCTACTAGGCAGTAGAACTAACTGGCTAGCTGCTTTTACGGTCTTCATTTTGGTAGGTTTTACGCATACGTTTCTGGTCTTCCTCAATTGTGGGATTAATGCCTTTGATACCCTTGATATCTGAGACTAGCCTTTATAGAACAATCGATGCCACATAACAGTATAATAATAATGATAATAGTAATAATAATAATGATGATGGTAATAATAATGATGATAGTAATAATGTGATAATAATAATAATAATAATAATAATAATAATAATAATAATAATAATAACGCCAAGGAGGACGCCACAACCGACCAGGGAAAGACGTGGCCGTTCTCATCTGATAACTTTGTGCGCCAATCCCCGTCGCCCCGACCGGGTCTCCTTCTTCCTCCTTCTTCCTTCTTCCTCCGTTGTTCTTCCCTGCGCTGTTTCTCTGCTCCCTCCAGAGTACTCCGAGTATGTGGCATGCATCCCCAGTGAGGTACTGTGCCTTTACTCCATTTTTTTGCTAGCCACTTTGCTGCCCAAAGTAACGGACAGAAAAATGTACTTGAAAAATACAACAAAAATGGACGGGAAAAATTACTCAAGCCATCTCACCGGATGATGAAATTATGGAGACTTCGGGTTGGATCCTGACTGACGGACTCTGATCCATCCGGCTTCTGGCCTTTTTCGTTTCCCTCTCCTTTCTTCTCGGGCACAATGGGGGCTAGGATCGATAAAGTCCGACGGAAAAGCCAAATAAATCCTGTTGCTTTTATCTAATCTGATTGATTGATAAATCATCCCGACTGGGTGAACCGCTGCTAGCCTCGCCCTCGCCCCCCCTTGTTCTTGGTTATTACTGCTTATTCCTAGTCAGTAGTTGCAGTTTGCAAGGACGCGATGCAACCGACTAGGTTACAAGAGTCCGTTTTAGTGGCGTCTTGGTGGGCTTGGGTGTCGCACAAAATCTTGGCTTCCCATTTTCGCTGCTGAGCAATTGATTTGCGCTTTCGTTCGCATCCACCCCATATTCGATGGCTTTGTCTCTGTTCGGGAACAATCTCAAGGGAAAGATTGAATAAGGACCTACAACTACTCATATAAAGGAGCACCCCATGGCCAACCATCTTCTTTTTCCGAACCCGCTCTTCTCTCGTAGCCACCTAACTAACTATTGTGGGGTCGCTTACTTAACCCATGATGCAAGCTGGCCTGGAAGAACCGAAGAAGCGAAGGGAAAGATGGCAACCGGATCGGATGTTTTAACGCTGAATCGTCCCGACAAGTCGCTTGCTAGTCTTGTCCGTGATAGGCCGGGGTGGACGGTGGAAGCTTCGAATAATAATGGAAAAGGGGCAACGCCAGAAAAGGAGTCTGGATCTAATCTGATCGGCATCTAATCAGATTCGCCAGGCAGACGCCATTGGACACGGCCAATGCCCAAGTGGCCTAGGTATTATTTGCCTCCCCGATGCTTCCGATGTCAGCCGTTGTCTTCTTAATACGCGGCCTCCGAGGGTACCGGAGTGGGTTGGTGGGCTCTTGGTAAATAATAATGACTGGAATTGGATATGAGTTTATCCCTTCAAGCATACGGTTGGGGTTGCTTTTCATTCGGTAGAGATCTCAAGGTCCTACAACTGCCAACTGTCCGTGGCCCTAATCAAAATCTTCACATACAGAGTAAGCGTAACGGCCGTAAATGCTACGGCCTAGTAGCATCCAGGACTCCGCCAGCACTCCGGTCACCGGCATGGCTATAATAGGTACCCCCTTTAAAGAATATAGGCAGCCTTTCCTCTAACGGCGGCAGAGCTCTACTGGGTAGGGTCAATCGGCGTGGAATACCTGCATTCGGGAATTTGATGTGGTGATCACTGGGCTACATTGGGCAGCTAGGTAAAGGTCTAGCACTCTCTCCTATGGCTGCAGACTACGAAACATATCAAAAATCACATTTAAAGGTAGACTAGATAAACCCAGCCAGCTTGAATATGCGTAAAATGAGTGCCTTTGGCGATAACACATGTTCTCTAGTCCGGTAAAGCTCGCAGGTGGTAAGTATGCGCGTAGAGTTGCCGTGGATCGTGGTGAAAAGACAATTTGGATCGGGCTCCTAATGGCGCCTCGTACATGGCAGCTAGGTTCTCGGGGGGGATGGGTGAGATAATTTATGCCTGAAGGCATCCTCTCCGTGAGAGTGCTTTATAGGTAGGTCTTAATATATTATACTTCTATTTCATATTCTACTAGATATACTATTGAATTTATATTATTTTATACCGATCTGTCAGCCTCTTAGTATAGATAATTTATAAATAATTATGGAATAACTTTCTCTCGGCTGCGAGACCAGTCTCTTTATATATTTTTTACCGAGTTTATTATAAATACTATTAGCTAGCAGGTAAAAAGAATAAAAGAATTAATTAGAATTTTCATCTAGACTTTTGCGTTATGGGAGAAAGGATATAATCTAAAGCCTGCGATTCACAACCTTGATTTTGAGATTTACCTGCTATCTACTACTCCGTAATACGCAATCCTTTGTATAGCAGTTCAATGCATTTGTTGGTTGATCTCGGCAGGGTAATCTCAACTACAGGCAATGAGGAAGACTGCTTGGTGTTAGTGTTGGGCATCGCAAGTGTTGTTGGCTCCGTTGGCGCAGTACTATATATACATGTACGCTCGGACAAGAATACAGACAATCTCACTTAAAAAAGGCGAAGAAAAATTAAAACCATAACCACTAACTGTAGCCCCCCCAACACAACAAACACACGTCTAATCCCAACACTATTACTCGCAACTCGGTCAACTCAGCACTATCCCCAAAACAGCATTGCAGCGAGAAGGAAATATGGACCAGATTAACTGACTAACGGCAAAAGTAAAAAAAGCAAAAAGAAATCTCCCCGACTGGGAGTCGAACCCGGGTCTCCCGCGCTCGTTCTCTGTTGTGTGACAAGCGGAAATCATGACCGTCAGACCATCGAGGACTGAAGATGTCGTCAGTCCCATAACGAAATAGTGCCACACAAACCGAAGACAAGATAGTAAACATGAAAAGATCATATGATAACTCCTTGCTTCAGACAATCCGGCCCAACGCAACACGTCGGAGGCGTTCCGTCCCCTCTTCCCACCCAAGTTGCAACAGTCCCAGATAATTTGATTCTCCAACCTACAAACCACCTACTTCAACTACGATCTTACTGTCATCACAATGCCAACAAGAAACAGATATTCGCGCCGTTGTATTCACGTCCAGGTACTTTTGTTTCGCCAGTCTATCCACATATCATATCTAAGTCTTTTGAAAGTCGTTCATACAGATCTCTCCCCGTTTGTCTTCCCGCTTGCGTTTCGGCGGTTGGTCGGTTTCTCGAACGATGCTGGTGACGGATGCTCGGTGCGTGTGTAAAGGAAGTTTGTCTATCGGATACATCCAGACGCCAAAAAAATTAAACGAGAAACCCGGGGTTGTTTTTGTCTACATCGCATTGCCACGTCGTGGCCACAGAAAAGGTGGGAAACAAACGCAAGAAAGGTAAGAAGAAAGGTGAGAAGATGAGAAACAAAAAAAAAAAAAACATAAAAACGTCAGGGTGTTTAACGTAAATTGATATTTGTTCATGGCCATTGTCATCCAGCAGCATATGCAAGTCGTCGTCCTCCATGTCAAAAAACAAAGAAAAGAAAAGATAAGAAACGAGATCTCGTGATCACGGAAGGGAAGAAGACTTTGCTTTACTGCTTCTCCTCGGTCTCGCCGGAGGGAGTGGCGTCACCGCTAGCGGGGGCATCCTTCATATCGGCGTCATCCTCGGGCTTCTTCGAGGCCTCCTCGGCCTTCTTGGCTTCTTCCTCGGCCTTGCGCTGGGCCTCTTGCTCGGCGCGCTTCTTGGCTGCAGCCTCCTCCTGAGCCTTCAGGACGGCCTGGCGCTCGGCCTCGACCTTCTCCTTGTAGCGCTGGACGATGGGACCAGCAATGAAGCGGATCTCATCAAGCTTGGCCACATACACGGACTTGGTGGTGTCCTCGCCTTCCTCATAGAGCCAGTCCTGCAAATGCATTGGTTAGTACAATATTCATGGTTACTGATGGAGAGAACAGCTATCTTACCTCGAGGTCGGTGAGCTTAGAGCGCAGCTTCTCCTTCTCCTCCTCACTGGCGAACTCGGAGTACGCTCCGTCGAGCTTGTCGCGCATCTCATAGATGGTGGCCTCGAGCTCGTTCTTCTTCTCGTCGGTCTCGGCGATCAGCTTGTCTTCCATGTACATGGCGTTCTCACGCTCAGTCCAGGCCTCCTTGACGGACTCGTCAATGGAAGAGCTGCCGACGGAGATAGGCAGGTCGCCCTTGCGAACCTGCTTCTTGACCTTGCGGGTCTTCTTGGGTTGTTCGTCGCCGTTGGGAGCATCGGTGTCCATGGCCTGATGAGGAAAAAAAAAAGAAGTTAGCCAAATACATTCCTCTCTACGAGATAATTGCCAGAAAAAGTAACTTACATCACCCTTGCCCTCCTCGGGAACGGGCTCCTCAACCTCCATGTCCTCGACATAGTATCCGGACTCGAGGTTCAAGATACCGTGAAGGTTGAGTCTAGCCTTGAGCTTGCAGATCATGAAGTCGTCGTTGGCATCGGCCTTGACGCCCTTAACGGAGAAACGGCCAACCCAAGGGTTGATCTTGCCGGGCAGCATATCGGGCTTGGCGTAGCGAGCCTCAAGGTCGAAGGGCTGTTTGCGGTAGAAAGTGAGGATCTTGGTGGAAGGCATAACGTTGCCACGGTTGAAGACAGTCAAGCTGGTGTCCTCATCGGGAATGTCTGCCGACTGCTCCCAGGTGAACTCGATGGGGTAGTTCACAATGTCGTGCACGGAGAAGTCACGAACACGGAAAACGGGAGAGAGAATGGCGCAGCTGAAGGCGCAGCCACGAGCGATGGCCTCGTCCTGGTTGAGCGTGAAGGAAAGGCTCTTGCCGAAGAACTTGCTGATGGCCTCCTTGATGGCCGGGACACGGGTGCAGCCACCGACCATCTCAATGTGGTCGATGTCCTCGGGCTTGAGCTTCGCCTCGGCGAGGGCCTCTTCCAGAGGGGCCGTGACCCGCTCGAGGAGGGGCTTGATCATGACCTCCAGTTCCTCACGCTTGACGATGGCACGGACGTCAACGTCCTCCATCAGCGACTCAATGCTCATGGGAGCGGCAGGGTTGGCCGACAGGACCTTCTTCATCCGCTCAGCGGTGGCGAGGGTACGGGACCAGGCCTTAGGGTGAGAGCGAACGTCGATCTTGAAGTTCTGCTTGAACTCGTCGGCGAAGTGCTCGGTCAGAGCACGGTCGAAGTTACGACCACCGAAGTGGCGGTCATAGGCCGTCGACTTAACGTTGAGTTCACCCTTGCGGAACTCGACGATCGAAGCGGTGTAGTCACTGTGGCCGATGTCGACGAACATGACACGGCGGGGCTTCTCCTCGGGGCCAGGCAGGTCCAATTTGGTGATACCGTATCCAAGGGCGGTGGCCGTCGTGTCGTTGACCAGGCGCAGGGCCTTGAGACCAGCAATCTCAGCGGCATCGAGCATAGCACGACGCTGGACGTCCGTGAACCAAGCGGGAACGCTGATGGTAACATCGGAGACCGGGAGCTTCAGCTCCTTAGCGGTGATGTCGCGGATCTTGGTCAGGTACATGGCCACGAGCTGAGTGGCAGAGAACTTCTCCTTCTTTCCAAGGTAGTTCACCTCAACACCAGCCTGGCCATTGACGTCGCAGATGGTAGCGGTGCTGTACTCCTGCTCCAGCTGAACTTCAGGGTCGTTGAACGAGCGGCCAATCAACCGCTTCAGGTTGCCGACCGTGTTCTTAAGGTTGGAAGTCTCTTGCGTCTTTGCGGCCTCGCCCAGGGCTCGGCTGCGGGCATTGAACCCGACGAGGGAACTGCAGGGACGACCGGTTAGCTTTTGGTCTTTTTGTTCCTCCAGGAAAACCCAGTCTGTGACTGGACAGACTGGCAGGGGACGGGGGGGGGGGGGATGTTATTAAAGAACATACGGAGTGGATCTGTTCGAAACTTCATTGGTGATCTAATGGCAGAATCACAAAGAAAAGTCAGCGTTGCTATCCATGAGGGCGAAAAAAAAAAGGTGGTGGAGGCGCTTCGAGGGAAGAAGCCCAACAGTCGAAATCGGAAAAGGAAATGGCAAGAGGGAAGGAAGTAATACGCACAATATCGATACCCTTGTTGCGGGCAACACCAATCTTGGTGCTCTGAGCACCGAGATCTATTCCGACAACACTCATTGTCTGGGAGGATTTGTGTGATTAGGGAGAGGGGGAAGTAGGAGGGAGGAGGAAGTACGGTGAGTAGGGAGGGGGAGGAAGTAGTGTGGTATCAAAAAGTCAGAGGGAAAAAAAAAAGTAGGTTGGGCAGGTTCCGAGAGTCCAGGAAAAGAGCGAACGGCGGCGGACGAGGAGGGGAGAACAATTTGCAAGCAGGAAACGCCACTATCGGGCGGTGATCGAATCGGTGTGGCTCAGGAGGGTCCGACGTGGGCTCTTGGCTTGTGCTCCAACGGTGAATTGTGCAGACGCGAAGAGGGTTCTGGGGATGAAAAAAAATGGGGAAAAAATGCGCAACGGTGGACAATTCCTCGAAGAATCACGACTAATGACAATGATCACAGGCTGGCCTTTTTCTTCTCGCCAAAACGCAGCGAAAGGGCAGGCGAAACAACACAATAAATGGGCAGGAAGGCTGAATCGATTGGAACCTTCTGGCTGCTGCTGGATTCTTCCCGAGGCTCACCGCCCGCCGCAGACCAGCAGAAACCGCCTCACCGCCTTGGCGGGGTTTGGGCGGCGGCTTATCGATACCGAATATTAGCTCATCGCTTGCTCCCATTGGGCGCCCGCCGGCCCCCCGTTACCTAATGCCATGGCACCTGACTTGCTCCTACGACTCTGCGGCCTTCGACTTGTCGAGACACCTTGCCCATATTCTGGACTCTTAAGCTATGGAAACTGCGAATTACATCAGTGTTGGGGGAAACCCGTTGCTAATTACCCCTTGCTCCCCACTCCCAAAGAAAAAAAAAAGTCCCCCTATAATAGCCCCGCTTAGGGGGAAAAACCAGAACCAAATATACCAACCTGTTCCGAGGTAATAACAAGCATGCATGCCCGCAAAGAGATAACAACAACAGAAATAAACACAGAAAAGAGGTTGACCACTGGACCTAGGCAGACGGTCAGAAAGTGTCCAAAACGATCCAACTGGGTCGGCCCTACCCTGCCGGTCCTGGGTATAATTCGAGGTCTGGAGATGTCCGGACGTCCGGTTACGTGGCCATTGCCAAATCCTTCCCCCAAGGCTTGCTCATGTGGTGTTAGGCCATGTGCTCAGGATCCCTTGGCGCTTGGTCCCGCGTCGGTCTGTTTGCTCGATGTCCCGGCCGAGGCCGCTGCAACATTCGGGACATTCTCGTCGCGACGCTGGGCGTGGGCGCAATGTGAGATGCCCAATCCGTCAGCTGGCGAGTGGATCCCGGAGACAAGGTAGACTGCTGGGAGTTGAAAGGCCCTGGCCCTAGATGCGGTCTTTCACGGCATGCTCCGGCCTGTAAGCCGATTTCGTCTGCGCCGCCTGTATGGTGGCACGCGGTCGAGCTCTGGGAGAGCACCTCGATGCCTTCCACGGGAAGTGGTAGGGACACGGAGTTTGTCTCGGAATCCGAGGTGAATACCGACTCGGAAGAACCGACAGGGTGGCTGCCTATCCGTGGTATACTTGGAAGAGGTGTTACGGCATTAGCCAGAGGGATTCCGGAGCCATCTACCATAGAAAGGGCGTAGCTGCTGGGTTGTGGGGAAGCAGAAAACCGTCCCTGGAGATTCGCCGACGGGTGAACGGGCACCGTTCTCTTTTCAGTATTGCGCCGGAACGTATCTACCACCACGTTTAGTTCGTCGCCTTGGGCCCTCGCCAGCTCGACGGCTTCCTCGGGAGTCGTGTATTTATCAGCTTTGGCGGCGTCGGCCCTTGGGCCCCCCCAGGTTCGCTGCCCTGAAGTGAATATGCCATACACTAGGAAAAGCCAATTGAACAGAGGCATCAGGATAAACATCAGCAAATAGAGCAAGGTCTTTAATCGTCTGAGTTTAATAGCCAGATAGAGCATGAGTGAGTAATTGAGAATCAAGGATACCCCTATGATGATGACTGGTAGACCGTGGAGACGGTTGGATGCCATAATGAGAGATATCGCTTGAACGAGGAAGAGCAATGTGGTAGTACGCATCATATCGTTCATGAACCGGATGGCACACAGCAATGGGTAGCGCTTCCACAGTCTGCCATCGGTCAGCAAGCAGACTTCATTGGTAATGTAACCAAGAAACCATCGTCGCCGTTGCTTCACCAAGGCAGAGAATGTTTGGACTGCGGTTGTCTTGCAAAATGCAGTTGTACACAATTGGATCTGGTAGCGCTCTTTGGCGCCGATCATGAAGAGGTGTGTAAGCCAGCGATCTTCTCCCAGATAACACTTTCCATAGTCAAAGAGATCCTCGCATCGCTCGGCTTTATCGGCAAAATAGTACTTGGACATTTTTCGGAATGCAGAGAATCGTAGGATGGTTAGGGCGCCTGGAAGGCAGGTCACAGCGCCGCAACCCGACTCCACAGCCCGTTCAAAGAACTGCCCATGGATATACTCCAGATCTTGCAGCAAAGTCAAGAGCTTGTTCTTCTCCGTGGTCGATGTAATGATACCTGTCATTGCCAACATTTTGCGTTTGCGCCCCGGCTTGAGTTCCATGTCGTACACAAAATTTTGCAAACAGAATTTGTCCAGGAAACAATCGGAATCAATGAACAGCATGAACAAATCATCGTGCTGCTGGCTGTACTTAAGATACAGCTTGTCAACAAGCTTGAATGTCTGCTGCTGACAGTGTCGCTTGCCCCCGTGTACGAAGCGAGAGACCGTAATTTTTACACCCTTATAAGTCACGTTTATACTCTGTGGGTAGCTCTCCAATGTTATCGGCACTCCGAGGTGGTGAATGACTAGAAGGTACGATTCGTCCATGATGTCTCCATCATATGAGACAAATAGATGAATGCGACATTTCGGATACTCGCTGGTGACCACAGAATCAATTGTTTTTATCAACTCTGATGCAGGTTCCTGGTATACTGGCATAACGATCACGATCTTAGGCGCGGTGTGGTTCGCAAAAGCCTGCTTTATCTTTTCTGCCCGTCGCGGAGATGATGATGTGACCAGTTTGGCGACGCAAATACACCACGGTATGGTAAGCAGCACGACGAAGGCCCCAAGGGCAAACCACTGCACAAAGGTTACTAGCTGAGGGGGCCAATATCGCGAAATCTGCCGTGGAAATGGAATTGTAAAGAACAAAACCGGCAAGAATATGCCTCTTGACGAAAGTACAGTCAGTATTGTATCAATCGTATATTGATCTTCCATCGGGGCTTGATTTACTTGAACACAAATATGAAAACCATCATACTAGCTGCAAGAGCCTGGCTGCTCCAGCGTTCCGCTTTTTGAAAGACCTTTGCAAGGCAGTATAAGAACGCAGCAAGCAACAGAACCACTTCAAAGACTGCGGCTAATAGTACCGGCGTAGCCACCGCCAAGTACACCATCTAGAGACTGTCAGAAGATAGGCCATGAACATGACCAAACCCAACTTACATCTTGAATCCGCCATGGCTCCGAGCCGCCAACGCTTGCCATTGTTCCAGGTCCCCGTGTATAGCCGGTTATAATTGATGACCTATGACAATAGAGCTGTTCCGTGCAGATAGAAGTATATTAAAATGAAAGGCAACGCGAGAAATCGAACTGATGACGAGTCGGTTATTAGACTGATGCTTGATGGATAGCAGACCGATATTTGGGATACTCGATCGCTATTTTCCAGGAGATTTGTGCCACAGGGACAGTCCAAGTGTAGTCATTTTAGGAACCGGTGGCCTGGCTTAGACGTTTCTGTGCTTCGAGGTATGTGTGTCAACTCTGGAGCCTTGCATATGCATCGGCAATGACATAGCGAACCTACCTGGAACCCGCTCACTCCGGATATCGAAAGTCGACAGTATGCTATACGACGTGGGACCTATGCAAACTAAGCTATAAAATCAATGTTTGACATAGTCAAGGCACAGGCTGGATTCAGCTGAGCGGCTGGGGATAGCGAGACCCAGTAGCGAAAAGGCAGTTGGCCTGGCCCCCAAAGAGGCAGGCACCCTTTGTTGCCGGGCAGCAGAGCGAGACGCGCCCGAGCAGACGGCATCCGAACCTGCATCGGGGAGAGCCAAAGGTATTGAAAGGGAGTTAACGACGAGGTTGCGCTGGCGATGTCCCCGAGCCACGGCATTTTCTGTTGGACTCGTGGGATGAACCCTTCCCGGTAGGATGTTATAGGCCGCGTAGCCACCAAACCAGTTCAGGGTTCTAATACTGCATTTAGTCTGTATAGCATACATATAATAAGCAACCAAACACGCTAAGGCATGTTCAAAACCCCTTGATGGACCAGATCAGGCTCGACAAGTTAGGTTGTAAGACGCACTTTCATCTCTCACTTGCCCTCGTCTTTGATCGAGTGTGGAAGAGGCCAATGCTTGATCAATATATTTCTTAGATCAGCAGGAGACATATACCCTCTCACTTCATTAGCAGCTCAGCAAGATTGATGATTGTATAGGATCTGTCTATTCTACCTAACTACGTACCTATGTATGTATGGAGTTATGCTATACAAGCACGGGACGCGCTAACCCAACCCGGCGCCTTACCTAAGCGGCGGCCACAGTGCCTCAGGTGTCGACGCGGCCGCTCCGCATCGAAAGAAATTGAAAATTTCCCCCGCCGCGCATGAATTTATTTTTTGCTTGATTATTTTCCCTCCTGCTGCCCCGGAGAAAAGAACGTCATTTGATCGCAAGTGTCTCTTGCCATCCTGGCCTTCTCTTTCATCACCACAGGTATGCATTTCCCCAGCGCTCGCATCCCTCACTCTGAAGACGCGGGCTGTTCGACCGCATCATTCGGCCGTGAGTCGCGTGTAGAATGGAAGGATCCTGCGACACCAAGTGCCAGCCGCTTGCTTTCGCTTTTATTTTGCCCTCACCTTGGAATCGATTACTCTGGAGCGACTATGAGTCAGACCTACTAACTTACTACTGGGCCCTATAGTTTTTTTAAAATTATTTAATCCCTTCTCACCGTCTCAACTCCCTCTTGTTCTAATCCCTCGACCTTGAGTCACCCGTCGCACACATACACACAATGTCTGACGAACAAAAGAACGTCAACGCCGATGCGGCGCAGGATGTCCAGAACGTGCTGGCCGAGCTGAAGGGTGACGGCGAGGCCCCCGCCAACGGCACCGAGAAGAAGGAGGAGGATGCCGAGGAGGCTCGCATTGTCGCCGCGGCCGCGAAGCTGGGCGAGAAGTCGGAGCAGGCTGCGGACCAGAAGGACAACAAGACACAGGAGCGTGGGTCCCGCGACAACAACAACCGGGGTCGCAACGACCGCTTCACCCGCCGTAACAATGCCAAGTTCGACCCCAGCTCGCAGCAGATCACGGACGATCCCGTCGAGATCCGCAAGCAGGTCGAGTTCTACTTCTCCGACTCCAACCTGCCCATGGACAAGTTCCTGCTCGGCAAGGTCGGCGGCAGCAGCAACCGCTCCGTGCCGCTGGAGCTCCTGCACTCGTTCAAGCGCATGCGCCGCTTCCAGCCCTTCAGCGCCATCGTCGAGGCCCTCAAGTCGTCCGAGACCTTGGAGCTGACTGAAAAGGACACCGCGGTGCGCCGGAAGACCCCGCTGCCCGAGTCGGTGACGGATTCGCACGACCCCAGCGTCGTCAAGGTGTTTGAGGACAAGGCCATGGACCGCAGCGTCTACGCCAAGGGCTTCGGTGAGGAGGGTCCCACCACCCAGCTCGAGATCGAATCTTTCTTCGCCCCCTACGGCCCCACGAACGCTATCCGTCTGCGCCGTGCGCACGACAAGACCTTCAAGGGAAGCGTCTTCGTCGAGTTTGAGACCGAAGACAAGCAGAAGGCGTTCCTTGCCCTGGATCCCAAGCCCCAGTGGAAGGGCCAGGACCTGCTGATCAAGAGCAAGAAGGAATACTGCGAGGAGAAGGTTCGGGACATCGAGGCCGGCCGCATCAAACCCAGCAACGGCCGTGGACGCGGACGCGGTGGATTCCGTGGTCGCGGCCGGGGTCGTGGCGGCGATGACAAGCGTGACTGGCGTGAGCGTCGGGCCGAGGACCAGAAGAAGGGCTTCGAGGAGCGTAAGGAGGTTCAGAAGGACTCTCGGTAAGGCTCTTCCCTCTCCCAGTGCAAGTTTGAGGATGTTCCATACTGACTAATGTACAACAGCGGTGTCCCTGTGATCCAGAGCACCTCCGAGTCAGGCCAGAAGCGTAGCCGCGAGGAAGAATCCAACGGCGATCACCCGGCCAAGAAGGTCGACGCGAAGGAATAATGATATTCGGCTGTAATCACCCCCACCCCCCCCCTTTCTTCCATTTCGCTGTGATATTGTTTATTAGTTTCTTTTTTCCTGCTCGTGAGGGTGCCGAAGGGACGGTGCCTTTCCCCAACGACTGAATACCAGGGAAGAAAGAAGGACAACGACTGTAAAGCATTGGTTGCTTTTTCTTTTTTTGTTGCTTGAGAAAAAAGGAATCTCTCGGCTGATATTACTGGGACTCGAATGGCGTTTTCAAAAAACATGTGTCATTTTGAGGAATTTCCTCTATCGATTTTACAATTCCTACTACCTAGACCAAAAGTGAATGCCAGGGCAGAAGATGCCTCAATTCTACCGTATCTAACCATCTATCAAATTCAACCCCAATCAGAACTCCAAATCATAAGCCAACGTATCCTCACACAACTCCTCCCTCAACCTGTGGACTCTACCACCATCGTGAGCTTTAAAATCTCCCAGGACAAGAACAGAACGAGAAAAAACTTACTCCAAATGCGCCGGATGCGTCGCATACCCCTCGACATGAGCCGGCGACTCCAACACGGCCACGAGGCCCATATTGAAGCCTTTGGCACGAGGAACGCAGATGGGCAGCGGCTGGTTCGCCTTCAAGGACAGGAGGCCGGGGATCTGGCCCACCATTCCCTGGGCCACTCGAGACCAGTGTTCGAGCTGGTTGGCGGTGACGCCTTGTTTGAGGCGGAAGAGGACTGGAAGTTTGATTAGGTGATTGGAGATGTGTTTTTCTGTAATGGGGAAGGGACGCACCGATGTGGTAGACGGGCATTATCGCATGGGTTGAGTTGTGTACAGAGTATGGCGAGACTAGAAAGTGAGTCAATGGATGAGGGGCGGAGAATTGCGGAGAGGAAATCATCGGGGCGTCTCCGATCCTTGGGGCTGCTGGCTTACTAGACCGGTACGAGGTTGATGGCGATCATTCTAGCTGAGTGGAGAACTGGAGATGTCTATGGAAAATTGCAAAAAGCCTGGAACTTTATTCTAGATAACCGTGCTCAATATGACCAGCCCCATTAGAGTAGGGCGTAAATTGCATATATTCCAGCATCGTCTCACGAGATATCTACCGCCAACAAATATTGACAGATACTATAGCATCGCAAACTATTTCTTCTTCTTAGTCTTGTCCACTATCTCGACCCATTGTGTCTTCAGCCCCCGTCGCAAGAGCGCCGTCTCCAATGCACGTCGCTGATCACCCTGCACGAGAACCTCCATGACCCCCTTCGGTGCGCCGTTGGCTTGAGCCACGCTAGTGCTGCTAGCACACTTCTTCTGCAATTCCTCAGCCAGCAGTCCAGGGATAATCCCAAACACCTCCAGGTTGGAGACCCTAGTGACAGTTTTGGAGCCCGTTCGGCGCTCTAGAACCACGTTGGCTTTGGGGGCAGCTCCGGGTCGTGGTTTCACGTCCCCAAGCGTCTGTCCGGCACGAAGGATCACGTAATGCTTGGTCATGAGGCTGTGATCTTCTGTGACTCGTTTTAGAAGACTGTCGCGGGTGGTCTTCCCGCGGGCAATGGTGCTTTTGTCTTCGGCAGAAGAAGATGTAAAGATGGTGTTGGCAAGGAAGGGGTTGAGGCTGATTATGCGGCGGTTTTCCTTGCTCACGATTGGAGGGTCTTGGGCCTGAAGATATTGGTCCAGGGCGTTGGAGACGTCGGAGTACTTGTGAAAGTTGTTCGGGTCGGTGCTGGATAGCGGTGCGAAGATGGTCGGTACGAGCTTGGGCGTTGGCCGGTAGAGCGTTTGGACGGTGAGCGTCTGACCGACGGCAGGGTCTCCTCCATCATTCTCTACGGGCTTCTTGTTTCCACCTGCACCAGACTTCCCAGCGCCCTCGAGGGCGTTCTTGTTGGGAAGCTTGTAAGGAACGAACTGCTCCACGCGGCGGTCATTGAAGTCCACGTCCAGAATGACGGTCTCTTGACCATCGCGATCCTTGGACTTGACCAATCGCTGCTTGTCTAAATACTTAATGAATTTTTTGACGCTCTTCCAGCTCGTCTTCTTGATCTGGTAGAATTGCGCTTGCTGAGCACGGTATATAGGAAGATATGGCGTAATCATATTCGAGATGAGAGCCGATGGTTGGATGGGGAGGGAAAGGCCGTGGTTTGTAGATGAGGGATTGTCCTGCTTGAGCTTGTGTAAGGAATAGAGGAACGCCTGTTCAAAGGCATCATCGATTTCTGCAAATAATTAGCAGCTGTAAAGTACCAATTGAGCTTGCATTGTAGAAGTACCTTTCATAGAAGGCTCCTTTTCCTCCGGAGCTGCCCCTTCTGTATCTTCGGGTTGATCCTCTGGAGTTTCTTCTAGAGGCTCATCTTGCACTTCGGTTGGGCTGAAGCCCTTCTCAGCCAGTGTCAACTCACCAACGCCCTCTTGGACCTCCTCAGCACCTTCCTCCTCACCCTCAAGATCTTCGTCCCAGCCCTCGATATACTCCGGAGACGGTTGTCCCGGTCGGGAAGATGAGCTCCAAGCCCACAGCTCATCCCCCTCCCAATGCAGGCCCCGCACCGCATGCCCCTTAGAGCCCTGTACTTCTCCGAGGGCGGAGATATCGATCTCACAGATTCCAACAAACAACGGCACCGTGTGTCGATCCAGACCTGCCACCGCAACCACTGCTCCCTTGACCGCACGCTTCGGGAATGGGGGTTCATTCGCCAACCCCGGCGTCATCAAGTCTGCGCCGCTCCGTAGCTTCTGCATCACAAATTCCGGAGTATGCACCAAGGGAACGAGATTGGGATTATTCCACAGCGTATAGACGGTGGGATACAAGCGCCCATCGGCGCCGGGGCCGTGGTCTAGCCTGAACCACAAAATCCGTTCCTCACTTCCCCCGTGTGATCCGACGTACACCGTGCCTTGGACCTCTTTCAACTGAGGCCCCGCCGTCGTCGCGAAACGCGCGGACAATGAGTTATCAGGCAATATGGCATTTCGGATGGTAGTGAGATTCTGCGCGGTGGTGTTCGGTGCACTAGAGTCTTCCGTCGGCGCGGTGGAGGGAACCTCGATCTTGTAATCGCTGATAATCTGGTCGGCGATTTTTCGACGATCCGAAGACCGCAGAGGCGATAGGTTTTTGATCTATGATCGATGAAGTTAGCCTCTCGTACAATCGCAGCTGCGGCGAAGCCTTGATCTTGCTGTCCGTCGGAGAAGCAATGCGGGGGAGGGGTAGCTGACCGTGGGCTTCTTTTTGAACATAGTGAAGGATGACAGTAAGCGGAATATATAAGAAAAGATATAATATGAGAACTGTGCAGCGAGACACAGGTGGCCCGACACCCGTCAACTGAGGATTTTGCAGAGGGGCAAACAGGACAAAGTGTTGGGAGGGAAATCGTCTTGACTCAAAATGTGCCGCAACAACAATCGGCCGCTTTTCCCCGCCTTCCTAAGGTCTCTGGAATAATCAGTTCGTTTGCTACCCCCCGTGTTTCTAGGCCACTTATTATATGCTACGATCCAAAACAAATCGGAAAGAGGCTTGAAGTCCCAAAAATGAATTTTCTAGTTACACAGGTCAGGATCTCGGATCCAATATATAAAAGGTAAAAGCGAATTTAGCCAATGAGGCCCAATATTGCAGGAAAAGAACGTCTATTCGGTTCATAACCCGGTTTCCTGTGACCCAATATCTAATTTAGGCAGAGATATCACGGGCGTGCTTCTTGTCGGTGACCAACCACGAGAAGGTCTCGCTGAGGAGGTTGAGGAACTGGTCGGCAGAGAGCGAGTTGAAGTAGTCGGTCAGGCTGCCGCTGCTGGTGCCGGAGGGAGCAGGGGCGCTGGAGTCGGAGCTGCCGGTAGAGGTAGCGGCGGCAGCAGTGGTGGTGCTGGGGGCCTCCTGGACCTTGGTCTGCTGGGCAGGGGAGCCAGTGACGGTCACGCTGGCGACGGCAGTGGAAGTCTGGTAAGCGGTAGCAGTGCTAGTCTGGGCACCACCGGCGGCGGCCTTGGTGGTGGAGGGAGCAGCAGAGGCAGAGGGAGCAGCACTGGAGCTGGCAGAGCCGCTGGAGCCGGAGCCGGAGCCGGAAGAGGCACCAGAGTACAGAGCAGGCCCGGGGATCTTGTAGGAGTCAAGGCTGGAGTAAATGCTGACGAGAATGCCGGGGTCAGAGTCGGTGTAGAGCTTGGTACCAAGGGTACCCTCGGGCTTGTCGCTGCCGCCACCGGTGACCTTCAGGTTAAAGCACTGGGGGTAGTTCTGGGCGCCGTCCTTGTTGCCGGCGGAGTGGAGACCAATGATTTCGTGACGGAGGACGTAGTTGCCAGCGGCAATGCTGTCAGGGACGGTGACGGTCCAGCTGTTGTTGTTCTTGATCAGCTCGTCGGAGGCCCAGGTTCCGGGGGCCTGCTTGCCGTCAACGAGACCCTTCTCGTCGATCTTGAAGAACTCGAGGGAGGTCTTGTCGACCTTGGAGCAGTCGCCGTTGCAGTTGGCCAGGTAAGTAATAACGGGGCCATGGTGAGACTCGGGCCACTCGGTCCACTGCAGCTCAACTTTGCCACCGGCAGCAATCTCAGCAGAGATAGCACCGGGCTTAGCGCTCTTGTGGCAGATGATATCGGGGTTGGAGTAATCGCTGCCGTCGACGAAACCCAGGTCGGTGGCCTGGGTGGACCATCCAATGGTGTCAGGGGCACTGTCGCTGTAGGGGTAGGAGGAGACAATGTATCCTCCGTAGTACTTGCCGTCGACAACAGCACCCGAGACATAACCGTGACCGGCGACCAGAGCGGCCGATCCGAGGACAACACCAGCGATCTTAGCGATAGACATGTTGTATGTTATGTAATGATTAACGCACAGCGTAATCGAGTTAAGAGACCGAATGGGGTGGATAATAAAGAATGACGAAAAGAATGGTCTTCAATCAATGAAGCCGAAAAGAGAAAAGGTGAGAGAATGGAAGGTTCTGAGACCCTGAGAAAGAAATGAATGCAGTGGCGATGAGAAGAAAGAAAGAGAGTCCCAGCATCGTGAAAGACCGGCTTTTTATATCCATCTGACCGTTGCCCATCCATCTGTCTCTCTCTCGTCCATGGCCAACCCCCCGCCGGCGCTCAGACCATGCATGTGCTTCTTGCAATTAATGAAAGGTTCATCGTAGGCGTTAATGCGGCACTTTGATAGATAGTCTGACGGTTCTTCTTAGAGATCTTGCTTGTTCGAAGTCCTTCTGATAGGTGGAGAAACGTCGGGACATGGCCACAGAGTCTGAGATTGATGAAAGACAAGCACCGGGGCCTTGTCCAAGGACACGCCGGTAAGCTCCAACGTTGAAGGGCGAGTCCACCACTCCACCAGGAACCGGACTATTTGGGAGCTAGCGTTGCCCACACCGGCCAGAACGAAGACCGCATTCCAGGCCCTGAGACGGAGCCCTCACCAAAGCAGGGATTTTTCGTGACCATTGCGAGTCATGGGTGGAGCCCCGTTCCTGGCGCTTGTCTGCGACAGTCTAGGTTTCAACCTTAAGCTAATATTCTCCGTCCTGCCAAGCATCGATATTAAAACATCATCCTCATGACTCGGACCAATTTCCCTTTCTTCGTACCTGACTAGGATAGAGCCAAAGAACAGTTAATATCGGGGGTGCGCTCGGAAATTTGAGCAGCAAAGCCAAGTCCTTGGTGGTTCGTGAGGGACCGGAAGTGAAAGGGAATTGGCGGTCGGTCAAATCGGATGGCTCCACCACGTGCCCTCCTTTGCCCTGACCAACGCCGATCGCCTTCGAACTTCCTCCGAATTGTCTACTACCTTAGTCAGTAGTCAATAAGCTGACTCCGTTGTCTCTCCTTCTTGCGTCCGTCATAGTAGTACTACTGTACTGCTTCTGCTGTTTTCTCTGGGGTCACCCCTCGTCCGTGAAACCACTAATTATGTCCATCGTGGGTTCAATCTATTGCGGAATCCCTCTGCAGGCCTGGTAGATTCCACTCGCATGTACCAATGGCGCCATGATTCACCCCTCACACCGCATTAATACCGGGTCGATGATAATAGTTGTGATCCGCTTGACTCGACGATGGAGTCTACAGAGTAGCGGTTAAATTGCAAGGAGTTCTTATCAAGACTTCCTCGCCAACACCTCCTAACGGTGGTCTCTATTTGTGATTTAGGCCCTTCTAGCGTCGAACTGATTCAGACTACCCAGGGCGTCTGGACCATTACTAGGTACGGAAATGACGACATTGCTGATATCCTGGTTGGCTGCTTTCATTAATATTTAGAGTCTTAGGGCCAAGGGATCCCCTCTTTCATATGTCTGACAGGCCCCCCTCGCCGTGTGCTCCGTTCCGTAAAGGGGCTTTATTTCCATCGACGACTCCGTAAGCGCCCTCCTCTGCTTTATCCAAGAAAGGAGAAAACGCCAGCTACGGAGTAGGTGGCGACTTGGCCCGTATATTGATTAATATATGAGTGGGACTGTGATTCGGGTTGCACGCAACTATCACATCCTCAGACTGAAACATACAGCGACTGGCGTTGCCGCCATGTCTGACTTGGACCCGTCCATTCAAGTCCGCCTATGCCCCGTTGCGATCAATCCAAGCTTTGCGCTCGTACGGAGTACGGCATTTTCGGATCCTCGCCAACATAAGAAACAGCCGAACAGCCGAACCCTCCCTAATTACTCTGTATCTCACCTCGCAGTTTATATGCTTAAATCATAAAGGTGGCCCGGCAGTACTGTCTATTTGTCTTTACCGTGTCGGTTCCTTTCTTCTAGCATCAAAGTTGCATAGAGTCACTCAGTTTGCCCCGAGACGCCCCAGACAATTGTGTAAAATGGGGGCCGTCATTGCCAACAAAAACCGTGCGTGCTTGTAGGTACTTTTGCTTATTCACCAGGCCCAAGACCGGATTTCTTCGGGCTGAAAACCCTTGCCAGAAGCGCTGTGACTGTCAATGTTCAATATGGAAATTTGGGCCATCTTTGGGCATGCACGAAGTGGCCCCCCTTAATATATGACCATCAAATGGATTCACAGGCCCTAGGCACCCGTATGCCGTATGCGTGTGAGATTTATTCTTCGCGGAGCCAGAAGTACCTTAGACTTGAGACAGTGTCTGATAAGCGCATGGAGTGCTCCGTGGAAATCTGGAAGATTCGAATAGGAAGCTCGAAGCTTTCCCAGTACATGCGTTACGGTTCATATATTAGAGATAGATACATTTCTCTGTAAATACACAGAGGGATAACTTGCCGAGGCTTCAGAATGGCTCGAATAGCAAAGTTCAAAGGCAAGGTTGTGATCGAACATCACCTTTGACGGGTCAGGTAGGTACAATTTTCTATTCCCTGTCTTTGAACTATCTCGGTACTACACCGGATGATGACGATGATGCAGATGCACTGCAGCAGGGTTACTGCGGTGCAAGAAAGAATGTACTCTGTAGAACTACGGCGTAGATTTGGTTGGCGCCCGCCCAGACCTGGTGGACAATCGGCTTGTTCTGCGCTTTCAATTGTTAGAGCCTAGAGAAATATACGGGGTATTGGATTTGGGCACATAGAGTCTGTTTAAATGGATAACTCTAGGAAGTTTTAGGAAGCATCTGAAGGTCCGAGGACGTCGCAGAAAGCATGTGAAACACGCTGGAATTTTCATCAATGATAATTCAAGCAACTCGGAAGCACACAGATCTACCCGTATACCCTATGTTTTTTTTTCTTTCGGAATTAGTCCAGCTGTGGGAGGTGAGATGCCATGGAGGGATTCTGCAGTGACCATTACGGGCTCGTGAAACCAGCGGACCAAGATGCGGCGTTCATATCCTTCTCGGACATCGACCGACAACAAGAGCCGACCGCCTCGAGGGAGAGTTAGCCCTGTAAGGCATGCATCCAGCCTGTCAAGTCTGCACAGTCCGGAATCGAGGACTGATGATTCGTTCCCCTCCCTGGGTGGATGCAGGATGTCCGACTGCCCGTCCAGTGTCCATCGCCGTTCAAGGCAAGGATCTAACTCTAAGTTATGGGCGCTTATCATTTCAATCTGGTCGAAGATAAAGCAGGAGGGACGCCGTGGCCGGTGAACACGTTCTTGCACCTGAACGCTGCATCCCTGCCTTGTGCTACCCAATAAAACCCCCGGGAGTACCTACCTACATAGGTGGTGGTTGTGCACACACTGTCGTCAGCGATTAGGCGGAATGGTGTGAAACCGCCGATGACAGCTACCTAGCTAGGTATGCATGTTGCAAAGTAGTTCTGATGGTGCTATGGGATAGACCGAGGATGAATTGGCAGTTGCAAACAAACAAGGATGGCGTTCGTGATCATCGTATTCAGGGCCATAAGACCAAGACCTGCGATGAGTCGAACTCGAATCTTCCCTTCCCGTCTTTATGTTTTGTAATCCGTTGAGAAACCGAAGGTTACGACGGACGGGGCGGAACCCACAGGCAATACATGTTCGGTACCGTCACGCCCTCGGCTTCCAGGCGTGAAGGCGGACCCCATCAGGCTTAGTGCCATCGATACACCCGTACCGGCCGTACGAGATACACACCGCGTACGCGTACGGTCACTGACTCCCCCTTTCTCCAGGCTGCCGGCTTATCGCCCTCTTTAGTCTTTTTCCCTTGCGATTCTTGCCTCTCCGGGCTTTCTGCACCTGCTCGTACTACCGCATACCTTCCACGGAGAGAAACAAAGCAAGTGAAAGAGAGGAAAACCATACCTCTCTCTCTTGACCTACCTTCCTTTCTTTCTTCTTTCTCCTTTCTCAAACCCCGAACGCTCAAGGCTTAGGTGTTCAGTTTCTTCTCTCTTTTTTTGCGCCCACCGCCTCGGACTCTCGCCGCTCTGGTTTTTCCCGCTATTCTCCCTTTTCCCAGCCCAAGACAACTGCGCCGCCTCGTCTCCGCCCTTACGCTGACCGGACCTGACTCTTCTCTCCCCCAGAGCATAATTCCACCCTTCCCCTCAATCCGTCGATCCCGTCAGATCCATCGACTCGCCTGCGAATTCCTGTGATCGATGAGGGGTGCTGCCAATCTGAAAGGTTGGACCTGTGCGCCCTGAGCGATCTTCATCTCTGTTGTGCCGGCCAATTCTGTCCCGACCGTCTGCTCCTCGTGGGTTGTACGATCGGTGTAGACCGCGGTGATTTGTTTGGATCTGGGAGGCAACGCAGAGGAATTTAGTTGGCGCTGCAGGCCTCATCATCACCCTGCGCCCCCCCTGGACATTCAAGGATGGGACCGGCTGAGGCTGCCTCTTCGCCCGTGTTCTCCATCTTGGACCCCGTTGTTGTCGACGACGATATGGAGGCTGTCTACCAGGATACCAATCTCGACTTTTTGGACTCGGGACTGCCCGGAACGGCCGAGAGCGCTGGCCGAGACTTCGACGATCTGTTTGCCCATTCCACTTCCTCCCGCACCGTCACCGATTCCGAATCGACGTGTCTGTCACCGGCCGAGTTGTCCGTGAAGCGACCGTACTCGGATGCCGACGTGCTGAAGCAGCCTCGTATCGTGAAATCAGATTCCCCCGCGGAGTCTCCGGATGATTCGAGTCGCAGTTCTTCGTCAGAGTCGCCACGAAACCACATCCGAAACTCGTCGCTCGCCTCAAGCGCCGTGTATAGCGAGAATTCAAACATGCCGTTTGGCTACACGACGGAGGATTGGATTAATCCCGACTTGATGCCGGTCAAAGAAGAGGAGGATTCTTTCTCCTTCGATCCGTCCATGTCGCTTATCGATGGCCAATTTGGCACCGAGCCCGATCTCACCGAGAATGTCATGATGAACTCTGCCTTTGATTTTGAAAGCGCTGCCAGTAGTCCGAGTCCCTTGAAGACCGACCCTCCCCCGCAACCAACGACGCAAAGGAACTCCAGGAGCCACCTTCGCAGTCCGTCTAATCTTACTGCTCGCCAGGCCTCATCCCCGGTAAGGCTGATTTTGCTTGTGATCCAGAAACCCCTCACTGACCTGTACTGCCTGGAAAGAATTTCTCCACAGGATCCTCTTATTTCAATCTCGGTGCAAAAGAACCGTCTCCGTTCTCGGCCTCAAGGTTCCCTGTCAAAGGGAAATCGCCCTCGAACCAGTGGGGTGGCCAGTCCCCCTCGTCACTTCTAGAAGAAAGCTTTGGTGGAATAAATATGAACGGCAGTTCTCCGTTAAATCAAGGGCTGAACTTCCCATCTAACGCCTTCACCTTCGGTCTCAACCTTGCGCCGTCTCCCGCACCCAACACCGTCAGGCCGGAATGCCCCCAGCGTCATGTGTTGACCGTTCATCCAACGTCTCTCAAGTCGCGCGTGGAGACACAGATCCCCATTCGATTGACCCTCTTTCCGCTGCCGACCGGTGTCAAGAAAATAAGGCTACCCAGTCATACGATCTCGAAACCGAAATTCCTCGCACCCGCGTCCGCTGAAAAGTCCGCCGAAGTCGTCGAGCTGCATACTAGCCTTGTTTGTACCAGCGCAATGCAGGACCAAACAAAGCTCAAGAAGGCATATGCTCGAGCGAGAGGCGATAATCACTACCGTGCGTCCAGCTCGAGCCCTCAAACCCTTAGCGACCTGCCGGAAGACGAGAAGCCTCTGGATGGCGGCGAAGTGAAAATCTGCACTGGCTGCATCCAGCGCGAGCGAAAGCGGGCTTTCCGCAAGAAACAGAGAAAGCCAGAAGAGGACCAACTGTTCCAAAAGGACGAAGAAAAGAGAGTCATTGTTTTCAACACAAATGAGATTAAAGAATGGACTGAGCCGTCTAAAAGCACTATGCCAGGAAAGGGTGACACTCCAGGTCCTATTATTCCTGCAGGCGCAATGCAAGTTGAATTGCCTATGAGGATAGCATGCTATTGCAGGCACCAAAATGAGAAGCTTGGATTTCAGTATGTCCCTTTTTTTTTTTTTTTTTTATTACCCTCTTCCCGAGTTTCTCTTTGGCTAACATGTTGTTGTGCAGGGTCATATTCACGGTGAAAGACTACAGAGACAATGTCATTGCTCAGGCGATTACAAACTCGATCATGATAACTGATGATCACAAGACCCATGCCCCCTCAGCAGCTCCTGCCCCTGGCCCTTCCCCTGCTTTGCCGGATGGGACCCAACTCCCCGGTGTTGGCGTCTTCCCGTCAGGCCCTAGCGTTGACCAAGGAAAGACGCCCAAACAGGCGAAGTCACCGTCCGCAACTGATTTGCAAGGGTTGCAGCAAAGGTTCAACTCCCAGTATCAAGCTAATGGGGGGTCTTGCTCTTTGTCGCAAAATCAGACGAACGGCGTCGGGCCGTCTAACTCTCAAACCCCTCGTAGTCTCTCCCGCCAGACGTCACCGAACGATTTCCAAGGGCCGATGAGCAAGAGACGCAAGCATAGCAACTCCGGAAGGCTTCCGTCAGAATTGACTATGACCAAACTCGAAGGCGTGCAGTCCTCCTCTAGCGTTTCCAGCGCATCGGGTCTTGGCAACGACTCGCAGTTTTCGGCGCCTCGTGGATTCACCTCTCCCGTCGAACGGCCTTTTGTTACTGCTAGTGGCATGTCAAATCAGTTTGGAAACGGCCCTCCGACACCTGGAAGTGGTGAAAACAACCCGTTTTTCAACCCCAACGCGCAGCAGAGTTTGGATAGTTTCATTCAGCAGCAGCTGATGTCCGCTCCGAATTCGGCTCAACCTAGCCGTCCTGGGACACCCGGAGGTTCTCGCAACACCTTCCAAGATCATGGTCTCAATCCTTTATTGGGCCCGAGCCCTGCGACTCCTATTTGGCCTCATATAACCAATGCCGGGAACCGTTTGCCTTCTGTCATTCACAAACTGGTTCCTGCCGAGGGGTCCATCACGGGAGGGACAGAAGTAACGCTCCTGGGGAGTGGCTTTTATCCTGGCATGGAGGTTGTCTTTGGTGACACCCTAGCCACAACAACCACGTTCTGGGGCGATAAATGCCTCAACTGCTTGACACCGCCCTCGCTTCAACCTGGCATTGTGGCCGTTGTTTTCAAGCATGAGCACCCGACTTTTGGTCAACTTCAAACTGCCCCGCCCCTTATGCCCAAACAGCAACAATACTTCCGCTACGTGGATGACCGGGAATTGCAAATGTACCGTCTTGCCCTTGGGATTCTTGGACAAAAACTTGGAAGCCAAGCAGATGCATTCCAGACGGCACAACAGATCATGGGCAGCGATACCAAATCCATGTTCAACCTTCCAAAGGATTTCCAAGGCAGCTCTGGCGGCCATCAGCGCCAGGTGCCTGGAATGGAGTCTCAGGGTAAATTGAGTGATTTGGACTCGAAGATGCTAACTTATCTCGAGTTCATTGACCTCGATGACAACCCACGCCCACCCAAATTCAACAGCCGCGGCGGAACTGGTCAAACTCTTCTTCACTTTGCGTCTTCTCTGGGACTTACGCGGTTTGTTGCCGGGCTTCTCGCTCGAGGCGCAAACCCAGACCTGCAGGATAGCACTGGCAATACGCCTATGCATCTGGCAGCTCTGAATGGCCATGCGCACATCGTTCACCGGCTGCGCCTTGCCGGTGCTAATGTCCACGCCCGCAGTGTCCGAGGCTTTACCCCGGCCGACTTGGCTACGACCCTGCCGGCGCATCAGGCGGCTCTAATACCTGCGCGTCACTACCGCTCGCGTAGCGTTGGGTCCTTGGCCTCGTCGCGACGCCGACATAGCAGCTCGGCCTCGCTTCATTCCATGTGGGAGTCTTCTTCGAGCTCCTTCGATAATGCCGTTGACGATTCGGAAGACGAGGAAGAGACCGAGGAAGAGGGGGATGACGACGCTGGACTCACAATGTCCCGACGGGCAAGCGTTCATCAAGATGCACCCCCTACCACCCCTCCCCCTGAACAATCTGGGCCCGAGCAAGACGCGCGACCTTTTTCTCCCCCGGCGGCTCTCGTTGCTTGGCGAAACCAGCTTCAAGCTCAGATCAACCAATTCCAGCAGAGCGTTGCCAATGCATTCCCTAATCTGCCTGCATTACCGCCCATGCCGGCTTTGCCCGATTACCAAGCTCATCCGATGATGCGACGAATTACAAACCTCGTTCCGCACAGGCCCACAACCGCGAAGTCGGTGAAAGACGGCTGGTGGGACATGTTGACGGGTAACTCTGCGCCTAGCACCACTGAGTTGCCCTCGTACGAAGATCTCTATCCGCACAAAGAGCAAGACGAGGAAGAAGCAGAGCGGGTCAAGAAATCGAGCATGCTGCAAGCAGCGACGGAGGCTGCTTTGGACCAGCATTTCGAAGCCCAGGCCAACGTACAAGCCAGTTCGTCCCAGACTCCAACAGCCAGCAAGGATAAGGATGACCTCAAAGACATACGCATTGGCCGCAAGGTGATCTCCCGTGAACAGCAAAAGCATCTCCGCGAGCAGCAGGCTCAGAGAATGAAGGGACTTGGCAACGACCGGAACCTGTATTTCATTTGGGTAAGTTCTTCAATGTGGCCGACAGGTCTTCTTTCAGTCACTAATGTTTGTCATAGATCCCTCTTTTGGTCCTGGTCATCGGCGCATGGATTCGTAGCTACCTGCCAGGTATCTGGCAGGGATTCTCCAGTGGTTATGAGTTTGTCAAGTCCCGCTATGCGCAGCGCGCGTTGGATCTTGGGACCTAATCTTCGTTTTTCTTCTGCATCACCCCTTTTATTCGACCTACACCTGTTCTCTCCTGACTCTATTATTTCCCCCTTTACTCCTTTCCCTTTCCCTCGCCGTTTTTTTTCCTTGACCCCCACACACTTGTTATTTTTGGACTGTCGTTTTGAGCCAGGGCGTTTTATATGTTCCCACGGTGGGAAATTCAGATGGGCCTGCTTTCTTTTGTTTTACCAACTACTTGCATAATGATGGGATATGACACTTTGATCTTGATTGGCCTTCTACTGATTTGAAATGCTGTATAAAGTCGCTCGTTGCTTTCCCCAAAGACTATTTCGTGTGATATGAAGTGGACTCGAGTACTCGGTGAATGTATTGATGTGTATATAACTCCCTATCTATTCTTGTTGGAGTCGAAATACTTGCTCGTATCCCTCATAGTTGGTTTTATACATTCTGACTGCGCCTCGTGACGGTGCCAAGACCAGCGCGGAGAACGACCGTCTTCGCCCGCCGTTTGTCAACAACCGCATGGACGTCTTGTTTTGTCCCTGAGTCTGACTTGTCCCCTTTCTCCCCTGACAATCTTCCGTGCCATTCCCACGCCTCACATTCCTTTTACTGCATCGCAAAATCGGAATGATCTTTGGGAATCGCCCAATTTATCCCGGATAGTGCTCGGGCAAAATGGACCCTTCACCACAGGCGGGCTCAAGCAGCGTCACCGGTAGGTAGAACAGAACCACCGCGGAGAATAGGACGGACTGCAGGATCGCTTACATTCATCTGTAATACTCCAGTCGAATACACCGATCCCTTCGGATTGTTCTCCCTCGTCCAGCCTGTCATCGCCGACAAATTCCCGCTGAAGAACCTCCACTGGAAATCCCCCACGCGTCCCGTCCGATCGATCGAATCCCTTCGCATTGGCTTCGTCCCGACCGCCACTGAAGCCGACGAGCGCAAATCCTCCAGTGATACTGCGGGAGTGGCAGTAACGCATCGACGACATCAAATCCCCGGTCTCCGCCAGACACCCTACCTGAAAATCTTCCTCCTGCGTTGCGACGACAATGACACCTATAAGAGCACCGCAAGGAAGGCCCTGCGCGAGTGGATCAAGAACCATGCCTCGATGTCACATTCTTCCGTCCCGTCCAGCAGCCAAGAGAAACACGATGCCTTTGAATGGCTGATTCTTCACGTTGTCCAGGATGGCGACGGCACGGAGAAGGCGGCTTCGTCCTCGAAATGGGGCCGAACCACCACAACGGTGCTCGAGAAGATCAAGGCGGACTTCAACGGGGCCTCGAAGACGGCGGTGGACCGCGTAGCTCAGCTGCGATTACCCAAGCCCGGAAGTGCGCAGAAGCCGCCCGAGCTCGCCGATCAGATCGAGGACTTTGTGGACAAGACCAAGAATGCGATCTTGACATCGTTTGATCTTCGAGTGGCGCAATATGAAGAGGACATCAAGGAGAAAGATTCGCAGCGAAGCTTGCCGGGCTGGAACTTTTGCACGTTCTTCATATTGAAGGAGGGACTGGCTCGGGGCTTTGAGAATGTCGGATTGTTCGAGGATGCGCTACTCGGATATGATGAGCTTGCGGTCGGCCTGGATACTGCAATCAATGAACAGCTCGAAGGTAGCAGCGAACAACACGGCAGCGCATTCCTGATGTTCAGCAAGGATTGGCAGGACAAGGCCAAGGCGGCCCTGGAATCGAAGGATTCATTCCATCAGGATGAGAATGAGGACGAACCGGTCCCGATTCCAGACCTGGATGCCCAGGACTACCCCATCGACTCGTCCCGGAAGACCTATCGAGACATGATCCTGGCCAGCGATATCTCCATTTTCGACTTTCGCACATATCTCTACTCCCGGCAAATAACGCTGCTTTTGAGGGCGGCTAGGGCGCCTTCTCTGCTTAACAGCGAGCCAGATGTGAGCCAAAAATCGGCTAAAGTCCCGAAGAAGCCGGAAGATATGCTACTCCTATCTGAAATATGTGAGCGGTCTACGGAATTTATCAGCCTTGCGGCGCGGACCCTCCGATACGACCTGGAGACGGGGTTGGCCGAAGTGGACAATCCCGCTAAACCGGACGTCATCAACAACTTGGTATCGTCCTGGGCGTATGCTGCTGCGCAGCAGATTCTGTCCCTGACATACACCGCAACCCTCGTGCTTCCCGAATCCTCTTTACAAACGATTAGCAAAGCGGTAGATGGCACCGCATCTGCGGAGGCCAAGTCCGACCTCCCCAGACGGTCGAGCTCTTTAGTGACGCCACATGCAACACGCCCTGCTAGGTCGAATACGGAGAGTGGCCCGCCAGACGCGATAACGTCTATCCACTCCCGCTCCAGTAACGATGCACCGAAACTCGCGCCGTCGATAACCCCCAAAACGGGATCCGAGCAGTTGGCGTCCGGACGAGGAGAGCTCTGCTTGATGGCTCGGCGAGAGTTGGAGGAGATTGCTGGACGATGCGGTTGGAAGGAGAAATGGAACAATCTCGACCTTCTCTTCGATGACAAAGACGCAGACATGGACGAAGTGTCACTAGACGACGACGAGACCCCCAAGCCGTCTGATGAGTCGCGATCAGCTCCCACGCTTTCCGGCGTCGAGTTGCCTAGCCTGACTGCCGCTCTTCGGTCGAGAAAGTCATTCCGTCTCCACTACGAGGCCCTCACCGACTCAATGTACCGGCATCATATCACGGCGAACCGCACGTACTCGGCACAAATGGCCCTCGCCGATATGGCTCTTCTACGGTTTCGACAAAGTGATTACGGCGTTGCGGCCTCGTATTTCCACCAGATCACCCCATTCTACGGCAGTAAACGCTGGATTGTTCTGGAGGGAGTGATGTTGGAGCTGTATGCACGCTGTCTCCGCGAGTTGAAACGCACGGAGGAATATACTCGAGTGATACTCCGTCTGCTTGCGAAATTCGGCCTGTATACACAGTCGTACTTGAGTCCCCGACAAAAGACACTAGATGCATCGGCGATATTCGCGGAGAAGACGCTGGCGTCTCAGTATGTTGAGGAGTTGTTCGAGATGGCTAGCACGCTACAGAAAGAGGTCCCTGCTCCCTTGACGGATTTCTTTGCGGATCTAGAAGTGAACCCGGCTATTATACATTACGAGGACAAAGACGGGTTCCAGTTGCAGCTCAGTATACGATTCCTGTTAGGCAAAAAGATCGACATAGATTCAATGAAGATTCGACTGGTTAGTGGAGGCAGTGGCCAGACCAGTGAGCATTGGATCGAGGCCCCGACGAAAACCACCATCAAGTCGTCCCCGACCAAGATCCTAGTTGACTCCGCGGTACGTTCACCAGTCGAGCGGGCTTTCAATCATACAAGCTAACATCGAAACAGACCACGCTACAAGGGAAATACTTCGTTGACCGTGTTGAGGTGCGAACGGGCAACATCCTGTTCACATGGGGGGGAGGGAAACATGCAGCTCTCCCCGTCGGATTCAGGGAAGCTCTAGATGCAGAGGAAGACCGGCCGTCCATCTTCTGCTATCCACCGCCCCGAGGACTCCAGGCCAAGATCGAGTCGCCTCACCTGATCAACCTAGAGGAAATGCGGACGCTGGAGCTGGTATTGAACAGTGGATGGAACGAAGTCCGGACGGGCAACATTCGCGTGAGGCCTGCGACGGCCGGCCTACGATTGCGCATCACCGACGCGCAAGTGGTGGAGGGAGAAATCAAGATCCTGACCAACAGTGAAGGCGGAAGCATTGAGTTCACCAACCTGGCTCCGGACTCGTATGTCCGGTTCAGAATTCCTTACACCGTCGAGGAGCACCACGCGATACTCTCCGCCCGGGCGGAAGTTAGCTACGAAACCGCGCAAGGGCGGTTCTCATACTGCTCGACTCATAACGTCAATTCGGCCCTTCCGATCAGCGTCAACGTGCAGGACACATTCAAGGACCGGGTGCTCTTTTCTCGCTTCACCATCAGCCCCGCTATGATGATCCCCCTGCGGATCCTGAAGTGCGACATCCCCAGCTCGGACATCTACCAGGTGCAGTCCAACATCGGTGATGCGACGTCGCTCAGCGTGTTCCCCAAACAGCCGGCCTCGCTGCTGTATAAGATCCAGCAGCGGGACGACAGCGTGCTGTCGCCGGGGTCGAGGCGATCCCTGCGACTCAGCGTGGATTTCACCTGCGTGGATGACGAGTGTCTGGACGCCATCGAGGAGACATTCCGAAGCAGTATCACGCAGAGCAAGTTCCGACCGTACACGGCGCTGCTGACAACGCACATCCTAGAGGCATTCCGCGCGCAGGTGTCGACGTCAGAGCTGGAGATTGTGGAACTGGTTCGCGAGGTAGAGATGTTGCCCTATGCCAGTGTGCGATGGGAGGGATTACTGGTTACGTTGAGGGAGCCTATGGAGGAATTGAAAGCATGGCTCCAAGAATGGCATCAGGTAAGTTTCTAATTCCTACTTAACTCTTCCCCGCTACACGCAAAAGTGGCCCGTCCCCTATCTGCTATTTAGGATTACGAAGACTAACCAATGCGTCCGGGGGCATTAGAGCCATCCTATGATTAGTCTGCCGGATCAACCGTCCATCCCACCCCGCCACATTGTGATTCCGGTGGATATCCCGGAGATCCAGGTCGTGCATACGGCTGAGCTGCGACTCACGAATCTGGTTGATCAGCCACCGCACGGGGCCGTGGGGCAGATGATCGCGGGCGAACTCAGCCTGCGGCATACGCGACGGTGGTGTTCCCCGCAGCATCGCGAGAACGGCGGCGGATCGCTGGAATTCTCGTATGAGATCCACGCCAACCCGGAGCTTTGGCTGGTGGGCGGGCGCCGGCGCGGCAACTTCACGGCGGACGAGGGCGAGACCAAGAAATTCGCCGTGATGCTGCTGCCCCAGAAGCCGGGTCACCTGCTGCTGCCGGGATTGGAGATTCGCACGTTCGTCCCCCCCTCGAGTACGAGTTCGACGACGACGACGACGACGACGACGACGACAACGACGGCAGCGGTCAGCGGACCACCGGGGCTGCAGCGGCGGCAAATCGCCTGCGAGGTGGACTACCGGAACCACGGCGAGACGGTGCAGGTCTTACCTGATTTGCGAGCGACGACAGTGAGCCTGAGTCTATCGGGAGGCAGTCATGGGGGCGCGTGGCTGATTGATTCGGAGCGACGGGTGCACGTATAGGGCGACGGGATCATGCCGATAATGATAGGATACTGAGAGCTAGACAGACACTTGTACAGAGTAGATTAGATGCCAAGAAGGGAATGCAAAACTTTCAGCCGGCGGTCCAATTTGGAAAGCACCGCTACACAAAGGTACCGAAAATTAAAGAAAGGCGCCGCTTAGCGCCCGTCGGTTGACAGGAAGAAACAAAGAAAAAGGAAGGTCCCTTAAAAAAAAGACAAAAAAAAAAAAAAAAAAAA